>VXAY01000458.1:396871-525601 GCA_013399855.1 Oxyruncus cristatus | reverse complement strand
CACGCCGGGAACTGTAGTTCGTGAGGGAGGGGAGCGGCGCCACCCCCGAGGCTGCTCCCCGGGGAAAGCGGCGCGGCGGCCCTGCCGGAGGCCCCGGCGCTGCAGGGCCGCCCTCGCCCCGCGCCTCACAGCCCCGCGCTCAGAGCATCGCAAAAAGCGGTGCAGGTCTCGTCTTCATCCCCTGGGCTGCCCTGGACGCTGCTTGGAGCAGGGCTCGTTCCTGGCTCAGATCCCCCCTCACCCACCCTGCCCCCGCGACTGCTTCCAGCCCGATCCCACTCCGGCCCTGCCGCCGCCGCACAACGCTGTGCCTCCTGAACCAGCTTCCCAGATTCACTCCGTGCGGAGATTTTCAAAGCTCTCCGAGCTCCTGCTCGGTTCACCAGGCTCTTTTCCACTGCTTTGCCTTCAACCTACTTTTTATAGGGGTGTTGATCGTGTAGAGCGGGATAGGGAGTTTTGCAGGGGACTGGCGTCACACAGCATTATCCCCCACTCTCCCTTTGGAAAAGACTAACGTGGAAAGTGGGAGCCAAGTCAGTTTAGTTCAATATCTGGGAGCACGCCTGAGAAGGCTTACTATCAACCTACAAATGATTTAAGAACTAAAGTCAGATTAAGGTAACTGCAAGAAAGTTAACACACAAATGTCAGATTGGATTACTCAGAGGACTTGACAACCCCTTGGACTGTCGGTTGTGCTGCTCTGCACACAGTTACCCTTTGGGTTGTACCTCCAGCACAAGACAGACATCCCTCCACTCCAGTCTAATGTGACAATTGCTACCCATGCTTTGCAAAAGAGCAGTTAGCAGACTTTAATTCCCGAGACAGAAAAACCAAAATCTTGCTGTTTTCTCAGATCCTGGTGTGTCTTTGAGTGCCTCCTCCTCCTCCATGCTCCCCTTCTCATAACAGTCTTCGTAAGCAATGTTACTTCAGCAAGAAATTACACTTAGTGTGCTTATTTTCAGGTTGCAATAGAAAGCAGGATTTAATAAGACCATAGAAAAGACTAGGTAAAAACTTCTCCCCTTACTACCCCATATGGGTTGAAGGAACAATGGTGGAAAGAACAATGTCACCCCATATATACCCATTTTTTTTTCTTGTTCTAGAGTATGAGCAGAATTAGCAGCAGTAATACTGTGTCAAAGCTGCAGAAGAGCTTCAGCTTTGAACAACGAATGGGAAGCCATTCCCCACTCATTCATCCCTCTGTGTATCTGTGTAGACTGTTAGAGGCAGGGCTATTTGGGGATGGAGCTCTTACCACCTTTCACTGGAGAATTACAGGAGAATGGCAAGACTAGAAGTGCAGCTAAAAAGGCAGCATATTGCTTCCTCTAGCTTTTCATCATGGCAGCCAGCAATAAATAGCAAATGTAGATTACCAATCTCCTGGCTGCTTCCTTCTTCACCTCAGATCTGCTGCGAATACCTTGAGTCTCTTACTTGCACTGGCCTTCCAAACAGCCACATACATGGTCAGCTGTGCCTCAAAGAAATGGCAAAACCCAAGGCAACTCTTGAAAGTCTTTGTCAAAACCCACACAAACCAAAATGTAACCTTATTTGGCTAGAATGCATCAGTTTCAAACTAATAATACCATCCAGTGATATTTTTTTTTTTTTCCTTGAGGCTGGCTTAAAAAAATTAGTCTGTCATGCATTGTCTTCTACTGCAAGCCTTACATTGTGGATATTTCCTTCTGAACTTCATAAAGATGTTCTTTTATTTTGTGGTTGAAGGATATATTCAGGGATTTCTTGTAGAGCACAGCCTTGAAGATCAGTTCTGCTTCCACTGTAATGAACAAAACTTTGGTAACAGATGGCAGATCACATCTTTTTTTGGGGAAGAAATTTCATAAAAATAAACTTTGTGACTTCTGTAAAACAGCTAATTGAGCTTAATGAATTCAACACACAGGAATTTTAAATGAATAGTGTTTAACTGAATCCCTGAGGTTATGTGACATGAATCAGTTTTGCAGGGACAGAAAAGACCTGCGTCCGAAGAGTTTTATTTTGAGATGTCTATGATTAAATAAAGAGTGGAGAAATACTCTCCACCCTCCTCCATTTTGCAAATTTAACATACTTTATGTTGCAATTTTAAGGTTCCACCTGTTTGAGAGAATCCTCCAGGCATGAAAGAAAAAAGAAGTAACAAAACTAACAAAACTGGTGGGCAGATTTCAGAGAACGGGTGGAGGACAGGAGAAAGAAAGCATTTCCCACTGAATTTTTGTAGCAGTCTAGATTATGAACTCCTAGTCCTTCTGAAAATACTACTTAGAAATCAGATATGCTGTAGAGAATATTTTGAACCACTCCCTCTGTTTTGAGATGCTTCATTTTTCCAAACATCAAACTGAAGCAGGTAACCCAAGGATCTTGCTTCAGGGATGTTATTTTTACATTAACAGTACTGGCTTTTCTTCTCTATGAAAATTACTTCCCAGAAAAAAGTTACTTCTGATGTGGATGTGTACCTGATTTTATAAAAACATTTCCACTTTTCTGAACAAGGGTTGGAGCAAAACCCCAAATCTTATTGATGGCAGAAGCTGGAGCACTGAGGCATAGTTTTGATTTAGTTACCCTTAGTTGCCTGTCCTAGCTAATTTTTATGGGATCAGAGCATCAGTTACTTAGAAATGGCTCTGGAGGCCAAGTCCAATACAATTTTGTTTCAAGCTACAGGAATTATTAGTGCTGTTCTTCCTGTATGTTTCATCTCATATTAATTTGTGGGTAAAGAGAAATTAAAATAGTCATGGGTGCTTATGGTTTGATACCACAAACCGATCAAAATCTGACATTTTGAATTAATTTTTGAACACTTTGGGGAGATTTAACTATCTTATGGAAACATTGCAAAGTTGTTCATCACCAAAACCTCTTTAAAATTAATCCCCAAAGGTGAAATTCACTCCAGTACAGACAGCTTTACATGGCTCTTTGTCACATAAGTACTGCTTTGTGGAAACTGGGAGCAAGGATAAAGTGTAATTAAAACAGTCGAACAGAACCCTGTAGCAAGACTTCTGCAGATGCTATCTGGAAGTAAATATATCCTGAGGTAATGAGCTCCTTCTCTCACATAAACGCAATTTGTAAACCTTGAAATTTTCAGTGTCTTGGTAAAACAGAAAGGTTAAATGATGAATTGTGTGATAACTTTATAAGTGAGTATTGCAGGTAATGATTGATACTTGAAAAATATACTGGAACAGAAAACAGAAGGGTAAAATTAATGACACTAGAGGAGATTTCACCATAAACACTAACATGGTCATTTAGATACAGGATCTAACAAACTAAGTGAGGGTTATTTAGTAACTAGTGTGAATATTAGATTGCATATTCAAACACAGACAGAAGATACTTCTGCTATTCCAGGTTTGACATACAGCTTATTCTTTTTCCTTCAGCAGAAGCAGCTGGATCAGCTGTATTGCGGTGCAGCAGGAACACTATGAGAAGTGGGCCAGCCCTGCCTCTGGTGGCAAGCAGCACAGCCCACGTAAAAGGGTTATCCCAAAGTTTAGACTTTGAATTTTCATGGCAACCTCAATCAGTGCAAAGATACACAAAAATATATTTAAATCCAGGTGTTGCTGACATCTACAGTAGGGGCCCTGTGAGCCTTGAAACTGAACCCCCAAACACTTCCTTTCATTGTGATCATCTCTAAAGGAAAATTAAGGGAAACGAATGGAAAATGAAATGTTTCCCTTTCAAACACAGGTGAAAGGATGAGCTTTTTAATGGGGCAGAAGAGTCAGGCAGCTTCAGGTCTGCTCATCAGCTTTTGGATCACCAGGAAGAAGTAAGATTTGCAAGCATTCCAGATTTAGACCTTTTATCTCCCTGTGCTCATATAAAATTCAAAACAGTTTACTAATGGTGATGTGGGGAGAGACTATAATTAAATGTCTAATATCTTATAGATGAAGAAAGAAATAGCATTTTTTTACATCTGGGTACATGGAATATCGTGAGTGGGAAGGCACACACAAGGATAGTTGAGTCCAACCCCTGGCCCTGCGCAGGACAACCCCAAAAATCACACCACACATATAGAGTATATATTTAGTGTTCAGTGACTACGTATTTCAGCAGAATACACAATTAAAAGTACTGCTGTCTCCTAATTACAGGGGCTGCTTTTATGAATCGCATCAGTATTAGCTGATGCCAGTACTGTTCAACACAGGTGCACAACTATATCTTTCTACAGCTTAATAGAAAGCTAGCCACGGTGAATTTCTAAGTGTACAATAACATTTTTTAGCCAAAACCTCCTTTAATCTCTCTACCTAGAGAAAAGTACCTGGAAATTCATGAAATGAAGCTATCCTCAGATAGAAAGGCAGCACTAAGCCAAGTGCTGTGCCCCTGTTATTGACCTAGTTCTAAGTATATGAAACATGATTATTAGAGGCAGATGACCATTTTTTACAAATATCTTTGTCCTTTGTGTAGGAAGGTAAAAGATAGGAGAATGATTCTTCTGTTCTAGCAGTAGTGCTCTTAAATCTGTGAGCGTCTAAATAGGTAAAAGTTTGTATCTGAGCGGATGCGTTCTTATCACATCATCTAATTAACTTAGTGAAAAGCAGGCAGGCTTTCAAGAACACCAATATTCTTCATGTCCTGTCTGCTTATATCAATCAGTATAGTTAAATAGAGATGTCACTTCCATGCATCAAACTAGCCTTGTTTGTAGCAAGCAAGCATTATAATGAAACCCTACAGTGTTTATAAAATAGATGCACTTGGTTTAACATGGATAACTAAAACATGAATAGAGCTCTCAGTTTATAACATTTCAGAATATATAGCGAAATTTTCATAGGTTGTTTTCAGGTCTTTGTTTATCGCTACTGTTTGAAGACCAAGAGTCTGTTCATACTGGAGCCAAAGGGCCACGGTCTCATCACATGAGTGTTCTGCTGTGCAAGAGCACATATGTATGAAGGCTACATTAAATTTAGACAAACCCTTAGATCTAGAAAACCAGTCACAACTTTTATGGTGAACTGAGCACATTTGATCAGAGTAAAATCATGTTACTTAACAGAATCACTCCTCAAAGCAGACCTACATTTTAGTTTGGTAGAAAAAAATGGGGCTTTAAACAGTACAGGCTTGTAAGGTGAAATCAAATGTTAATATACAACTATCTGAAAGACTCTGTGGTTTTATCTTATAAAAAAACAAGTAGAATATCAACTTCTGTTCAGTACTAATTTAAAACATTTATTTTTCTCTCAGTGTTCTTATGAGGGTAATATATCCTATGTTACACTACTAGCCTGGCAGAAAAAGGTGTGTAAGTGAAAGGAGTCAGCTTGAAATGCCAAAAAATAACAAATTACTCTTGTATAGATTAGGCTGCTCTGTTAACATGTCGTTATTTCACTATTAAAATTAAATTTTGAAGGGAGGTAAAATCCGATATATACTCCTAAGTGATGTCTGCGTAGTGCTATCTATCAAATATGGCTGTGTTTTTCCTTCCATTTAAACTGTTATCCTATGTTCCACATAGCTGAGTAATGTCACTCACTCTCTCTAAAGTTTCCCATGTGGCCAAGTAATTTAAGTATGCCATCACCAGAGCAACTCTGCAGCTGAAAATATACTGCTATTAAACCCAGAGAGAATAGATCACTAATTGCAGCTTAATATTAGAGATAGACATGAAATACTAAGCCAACCATCAGAGCATGCTCTGGTAATCCAAAATTACGTTATTATTGAAAAGACAAAGGACTATTTATTGTCTTCATGAATGACTTTTACAATTACACTAGCTGAGAACTTGCTAAAGCGAAGTAAGACAAGGGCTGCTACTTCTGCTCTCCAAGAGAGTCATTGCCTAGGAAGCAGAGCATAGAGTACCACCTTCTAGATCTCTAGCATCTCCCCAGGAGAGGATGTGTGTGTGATTCTCTGAGTATGCCTGTAACAGGTTTTTGTTTTTACTGCAGAAATTCATATTTTTGAGTCTTTTGCACCTCTTTCCATCTGCAGTTTCCAGTATAGGCTGCAAATTTTTTAACCAACCTAAGCAGTATCAACCATGGGTGGCAGGAAATAAGACTGAATGGCTCATTGGTCACTTGGGTAAAGCAGTTTGTTTCCTGAAACATCACTTGCAGAATTATTGCCTCTTGAAGTATTTTTTTTTTCATGGTTTGATTTAGAACAACTATTTTTATTACATCTTATCAATTTTATGTATAACCTTTCTTTTAGCTGAATTGCACGTGGTTTAGGTCATGTTCTGAATCCCTCACTTGGCTCCCCTTCCTCTCCTTTCCTACCAATTCCATATCTTCCATTTTCAAGCTGAATATCTTGAATTAAAAAAAAAAGTAGAAGAAAGAGAAAAGAAGGAATATTGTGGATGAAATTTACCACCTATTTAGCAAAATAGAAAGCAACATGATTTCTCAGACACAAAATAATTTGAAAAAAAGGACCTGGTTATTACTGAAATGCAACTCTTTTACTAGCTATATCAGTGTTGTGGTGTTTAATTTGCTCTGGCCTTATGTTGCTTCATATAACTGCATTCTTGTAATGTTTGGATTTTGTCTGCTGGTTCTCAGTAGTTGTCTTTTCACACGATTTTAATCAATTTCAGTAGTGCTGCAAAAATACTGAAAACAACATTTCTATTTTGCAAAGGCAGTTAATTCAACACAACCAAGACATTCTTGCATTGTCCCTTTTTTTCATACTTAGATTTTAAAATCAAACACATGGATTTTTTTTGTTCATGTTATTTCTCAAGTAGTTTTTTAAACTTTGTTTTATTATTTTCTTACATTGTCTGACTATTTTTGCATTAATTTTTAAAGACTATTTTTGTATTAGGTCAATTCAAACAAATTAACAAAACAGTTATAGATTCATATTAAGTATTCCTTTTTAGGACTACATGAAGTAATCCCCCAGCTAATAAAGAAATGAAGTCACAGTAGGCAGAATATGACAGGCTGAACAATTCTCCATTGGACTCCTGCTGAGAAAAGAAGACAGAGAAGTTCTACTGCAGTTCATCATAAGAAAATGCATAACATTGCTCTTGTCCTTTTCCCTAATTTGATCATCCTTGGAAAAGCCTTTTTCATTCCAAATATTCACGGGTTCAGATGCAAACAGAATTAATCTTTTCTTTCTCTACCTTAAGCAAGGCAACTTCCTCTAAGCCACCAAACATTTGTTTCTTCCTTTTCCTCCTCTAGTTTAAAAGCTAAGTGTTTATGTTCCTACCATTTGCCTTGAAGGATGTTTTCACAGCTAGATATCTATGTTCCCTGGCAATACCTCCACACAGTGCAGAGCAAGATGACTAAGAAACTGGTGTGGAGCAATTCAAAGCAATGCTGGGATCCTGCTCCTTCTGATTTGGGCATAGTGCCACAGTGATTCACATCTGTTCCTTCTTCATTCAGTCTCTCTATCCTATTACTTTCCATTTTGCATTTTTTCTTGCCCTTCTGCTTAGGGTTGAACCAAGGTATGTTTTCACCCTTTTCTGCACTATTATATTTGTAATTTCTTTCAAAGAAAAGCCAAGAGGCTTCTGTCTTCAGGTGTTCAACAGTCTTGGGCTTAAAGACCCAGCAGAATTTGTAATGCAAGTGTGAGAGCTGGCAATGTTTTGGTTTTTAAGGTAGAAATTCTATCTTAACAGTAGTGTTTTACTCTTAAAAATAAAAAAACCCAAAGCATAAAGTTAAGTGTTACACAAATATTGTTACAAGCCAAGGCTGTACCAACACGTCAGATTTGGCTGGCAAGGTTTCATAGTGAGTACTTTTTATACTCTTGTAATAAGCCCTTCCTATTTAGATTATTTCTCATATTGTTAGCCTTTCATATATTAGCACAATCAGCTTTTCCTCAACATTTATCAATCAGGTGTTGCTGCCTTAATATAGATTCCAGTGAGATTGAACTAGTCATTTAGACTGGAGGCTCAAAGGAGTTGCTAGGAATGTCTTAAGCAGTTGCTGCTGATTTAGGTGGGCTCTAGTCTTTCACCATTGTATCTACAGGACTATGAAACTGAAGTAGCTTTAGCTACAAAATCATTGTAGTAATGGCATAAGCTTTTAAAATCCAAAGTAATTTTGATCTTTATTTAGAGTTTGTGGTTTTTTGGTGTTCTTTTTTTTCCCAAATTTTATTTGTTTGGAAGATACCATGCCTAGAGGTTTCCTACCTCCAGTCATCAGGTTCCAAAAAACTGTAAGAGCTCATGCACTTCCACTAGTAATTCAGCTATTTCAATCTGGAATTCTTTTAGAACTCAAATACTCAAGTCATGATAATTTATTTTTAGTGTTTATTTTAGCAACTTGTTCCATAGCCACTTTGATTTCAGACAATGCCTCTGCCAAGTTCCCTCCTCCCAGAAATAAAGGGCTCAGCATAAGGATCTCCCTGTCTTCTCCCACCTCCAACACTGATGCAAAGAACTCATTCATCTCCCTAGCAGTGGCCTTGTCCTCTGTGAATACTCCTTTCATATGTAGAGTGCTACTTCTAAAATAAATCTCAGCTCCATTTCCACATTGACCTTGTACAACTGTTTTGCATGGTTATTAGCAACAGATTATTGGAAACAACTTTTTTTACTGCTAGAATCAATATTTCTTATCGGTGAAAATACAGTTTTAAACATCTTGCATTTTCTTTCTAGGAAAGGAAAGGAAAAAAATACTATCTAGAATAAAATAGAGTCTACCTATCAGAATTTTCACTGCACATTCAGGGATATTAGGACTTTTAGTGGAGGTGCTTTTATGTTTGGTATAGCCTTACCACATCTGGCCTGGAAGGCAGGAGTTTTGTCAGCTGCTGGGAAATTCCTATGTAGCTCTGCATGGCCCTGTAGGTTGATAGACAGGAACTGGTACATATGTGAAAAATAATCTCCCCAAAACTACCTGATGAGCTAAGACAGACTTGGCCCATCAGGTGAAACCAGTCCAGATCAGCACAATTTGCCATGATACACAAGTATCTTCATGTATAGAGTACAAATTCACCAGTGCAAAATTCCCACTCACTGGTAACCTGATACTTAACAGATTTCCCTTACCACAACATCATGTTTTCACCCCAGTTATCACCATTCTCCCCACAAAAGGTCCCTGGGTAGATGTGTCAGAGCTTCAACAAGACTTGCACGCTCCAGCACAAGAAATGTTGTGTATTGACAAACAGAAACTCCTCTTCCCCTTATTTTCATATGTGGACAATCAGTTGGTTAAGTGTAGGGGAAACTGATGAAACATGTTCTCTCTCAAACACTTAAGCTAATTCTGTGCTCAGTGAAGGGATAGCAGTAATAGGGGTTCCTACCTCTGTGCAGTTAAAAAGAATTTCTTAAATTTAACCAAACATGCCAATTCTCATCTTGCTGTTTCTTGTCTCTGCAGAGCAAAATACAGTCACAGCATTCTGAGGTTTTATTTCCCTATGACACACTCCTGTTATTCTCAGCTTCTCAAAGCATTTGGTTAAAACAGCCATACTTTCTCTTGTTAGAGTTACCTGAGCCCTGTGCTTAGTGTCTAAAGAGCTCCATGTGTACCCAATTATGAAATGAATTAATTTAGTCAAAGACTAGATTAACTGCCATCTGTGGCCTGATTGTTTCTTAATTTGAGTACTTCTGGTCAAAGTTGTCATAAACTTTTATATGACATGTGACAAATCCACATTACCCAAGGATGTCTTGATATGAAGGGAGTGCATCATTTCAGGAGCATCAACACACTCAGGCCAAAAATACTCAATGGATATGATCAACATTTGTGAGATTTTTCAGATAGTCCTCAAAATCATGTTTTTTAAACAAGTAAGTAATGGCAAATTTCTTTTAAGAAATGTACTTCAAAATTAAATATTTTTTTTTATTTTGAAGTCATGTTTATTAAGTAAATGAGAAGAAAAAAAAAATCAGAGTTGATAGATACCTCAGAAACACTTTGAGTGTAATACTAGCCTGTCATAAGTGAGAGAGGAAACAGAGAGATATTTCTACACTGCAGTCACAAATTCAGCCATATTCAGCAGTTCAATTTTGATTTTATTGTGATGCTTTCTGGCCTGTTTTCTGGATTATCAATGCACTTTAAAAGGAAAAACAAAGGCAACAGAATGTTTTTAAAATCTCAAAAGTGAGATATTGGAAGTAAAACTACTTCAGCTTCTCTGCTTCAACACAGCTTTCTGAACCACATTGGCCTTTCTAGAGGAACTGATTGGCCTGTGATGTTATCTCTGGATATTTTTGACAATTTGCCACCTAGAATATGGTATTTTGTAGGAAATACCTGTTTCTTTTTTTCTATAAATGCTTTCCATTTGGCTACACTAAGACTCACATTTTATGTAATCAACTGAATGCAATGCAATAAGCTCATTCTCACTGCCCTTGACAAATGGAGCAATTTTTGCATTAGATACAAGTTTTCATATTTTGGATTTTCTGTTTACTTTCAGGTCATTAAAGAAAACTACAAAATAGTAAACCATTTTTTAGAAGTACCAAATGCTGTTGGAGTCTTCTGTCGACATTTTCTGATGCATGCTAAACAAACTTATTCAGCAAAGATTCCCTGTTGAAAACTACATTGTCATCTTCAAATGAGGATTAAAAATATTTGTTATATTTCTAATAAAATAATGTCACTCAAGACAAAGTCAAATGCAGAAGTATAGAATGCCTCAATTTATAAATTATTCCCTCGTTGTTTTAGCAATCAATAAATTTTTATGTGGCTCAATGTAGAGAGAATGGTAATTAAAAACAACATTAAGTAATTTCCAAAATGTAAAAGAGACCAAAAGTACTTTAACATAAAACACATGAAATTTCAGTCACCATTGAAAGTCTGGGCTTCTGGATTTCTGGAGATGAATTAATTCAATCTCTGCCAAGACCTTCTGGTATGTAAACTTTCTTCTTTTCTTTATTTCCACTTATCAAAAGATTCTGGTATACTTGAGCTGTTTAAGGCACCGCTTTTAATTTGATGTTGTTTTTCTCTTGTACACCTCATAGTGACTTTTGTCATATAGTATCTGATGTTCAGACAATTCCAACATGGGAATTGGCTATATCATCTACACTAGTATTTCCTCTTGGAAGCACATCTGTGCTTTGACTAGAGGCAGAAAAGATGGTGTAGTAGGTTTATCTAAAGACAGAAACTTAAATGATGGTGGAGATTCTAGACATGAGAAGATGATCATCCTTTTGATCATCTGGAAAGACATTTCCTCTTAGTTACAGGGGTATTCAGCCAAACAGTAACATGCCTTGGAGCAGGGAAATGCACAGAAACCAAACCTTTTAGAGCCAATATGCTTCCTTAAAATGCCAGTTTATAACACTGAAAACAAACAAACAAACAAACCTTAAAAGTGAAGAAACAGTTCAATTCCATGCAGAATCCAGATCACCTGCAACAGATTTTCGTCTCTCAGGACCAAAGCCACATATATATATATAAAACCCAGTAGCAGTCCCTTGTCATGCAAGCAAAGCTCAGTATGAAAATCAAAGTCAATAGAAAGGAATACTGAAACACAGTCTTAGACATGTCCTTCACATTGTTTCTTATATAAATACTGCAGAATTAGAGAGATGGGTGAATGTGGTCTTACAAATAAGGCAAAAGGATGTGAAGAAAGGGTCATTATGGCAAGTTTTTTCTACTACATACTGAGAAGAAATGTTGATTCTTTGTATAAGAGATAGGCAAGAGTAGCTGGAGGAAGAGGTTGTAAGGAAATCCTTTTGGTACAAGCTATACAAATCTCTGAGCTACATAAGCTTATAGAATTTTCATTTTAGAGAGCTTTCATTTAATTTTGATATAGCTTGCTTAAGAAATGATGACTTAGAAATCATCTTTCCTCAAAATATTAACTGATCTGGTAGTCATCTTGCATCTCTCCCTGAGGAGATCACGGAGTTTATGGAAAGGTTGCTAGAAGACCTGCTGACTTGCCTCTAACATAACCAGTGCTTCTATCTTCAGCACATACTGTGGGCTTTGTTGGCAGTACCAGCAGATCTTTCATTAAAAAAAAAAAAAGTCAAAAAAAACCCAACAAACAATGAAGCAAACCCAAAACAGAATTAAAAAAGCCTCTAATGTGCCATCTTCAAAAGAATCAGAGCAAAGGAAAATATATTCAAATAATTACACAGTACAAGAACTGAGAAATGCAAAACACGAGCTAATCACTCCCTAAATGAGGGCTATAAATCAGCATCTCTTTTTTTCCCCGTTCTTCTGCAAGAGATGCATTTCAGATTAGAAAATAAAATATAGAGGCTATTTTTATCTAACCTAATCATACAGGCTTAGAGCTATAGCCAGGCCTATCATGATAGTCAACTGAAGTTTTTGTACACAGTTTACTCTATGTTATGCTTTGTCAATAAAGCTGTGAGTGGGCACAAAGAGAACAACTACCTGTGTGTACTACTCTGGGTGTTGCACTCTACTCAGGTGAAGTCCATAGGGGGGAGGGAGGTAGTTGTCCTAGGAACAGTTAACCATTTTCACCTGAGAGAAGTTGTTGGTGTAAAATAACACGATTATTACAATAATTACAACAAGTGATTTCTTTACTCCATGATGAGAAAAACTCTTGCCTTTTTAGGAGATTGAGAAAGAGTCTGAGGAAGAGGACATAGTGAATTTCTACAGGAAACAAATTTAAAAAGAGGGTTCAGTTACAGTGCCATTAATGCTCAAATAGTTAAGTCTCAGAGGGAATAGAAAAGTTGTCTTTGTTGAGAAGGTTGTACGGAGTGTATTCAGTTTGAGAAATTTCTGGATAAGAAAAAAGAACTGCAAGGAAGGTCACAGCCTCTAGGGGTTAGCAGGTAGGGGACAGATTTGTTCTCAGGTCATTTTATAAACATATGTCTCAATATTTCTGAATTTATTCTAGCTACAGGCATAGTTTGTTCTACTTCATTATTATTTATTCAAAAGTACTTCTTTTTAGGGATTATGAATCTGTAGTATCTTTGGGTGAAGTGATCTTTTAAAGAAGGGGAAAGTGAACTAATGTCAAGCTTCTGGCTGAATTTGAATTTATGTGGACAAGTGTTTGCTGGTCCAAAAATTCCATCCTAGAGTTAAAAAAATTCCCTCCTTTTTTCTTGACTGCAGGTAAAAGTTAAATATATTTTTATTCTTGTTTCGTTACTCATCTCTGTATCTGCAAAATAATTATTTCTGTAATCATTCTGTAACCATTTTTTGTCACTTTTCACAGGTGAATTTTTAGTAAAGCTTGGTTTAAACTATGCAAGACTGAGGCTGCATAAGGTATCTTTTTGTTCAAGAGAAAAGTGTAACACCAAATCTGAAATATAATATGCACAGGGATAGTTTCCTACCCCTGAAATGAAATGCAGTGAATACTTAACAACCTGAACAACAATTTTCAGAAAGCAAAGATCAAACTTTGGCCTAATTGATGCCCTTGCTGATGTTATAACTGCGTCTGGCTCAATTCTTATGTGAGCAGAATAAATTACATTTATGAAAACCTGGGAGTTTTTCAGAATAACTAGCAATGTTTTTTCCATTTTTATGACATATATTGTAAAATGTTTAGTAAATACAAAGGCGTGGAGCTGTTTATGTCTGAATTCAGTGAATATAAAATATTCTGTGCTGAGTGATTGTTTTCAAGAGTAAATGTCCTGTTGTTTATAATAGGCAATAGGGTTATACTAATCCTAGCTCATGTTTTCTTATCTGTTTTGATTTTTTAAAATTGCTTCAATAATATCAACTTTATATATTTCCAATTCTTTAAACATGAACATTTTAATTAAACTGCACTGAAATTATTTCTTTGTAAATATTTACTCAGATATGCTGCTCACCAGGGTGAGGGACAGGAAACAGCTCTCTGCCGTATGCACTGAACAGTTATGGTTGGAATTACTGCAAACCTAACAACCGTATCTATTTAGCAATAGAGGTAAGAAATGGTACAAATTGTTATAATATGAGGGAAAACAAAAAGTAAGGGGGAAATGAGCAAATGTTTTTGTATAAATAGGCTATTGCTTGGAAACATCTAAATCTCAAATTACAAAAATCAATTTTCTAAATAAAGGTCAAACTGGTATGACAGCATTGAAAAAAGTCAACAAAACTAGCATGAATAGAATTTACTCAGCTTCATTCCCCTTCCTTTAACCTGAATACTTTCCTACTCTGCCTCTCCATAGAATTATAAAATGAAGTCTACATAAAGATACAGTTATCGGTTATACCGGCATCTGGCTCCAATTCAGGAAAGCACTTAAGTAGGTGATTAACTTCAAGCCACTTCACTTAGCCACTTTCCTAAGTACGAACTTCAGTGCATACCAAAAGTTCTTTCCTGGGTTGTTTTTATGCTGTGCCTGTTGACTGCAGCAGAGCACAGAGTTATCTGAGCTGGTCTGAAAGGAGTGTGCTCAGGGGCTGGAAATGGTCTGGAACCGCAGCTGCCGGGCACTCGGGGTCAATTCACTGACTGACCTCCGGTGCTCAAGCTGCCTTGGTAAAGCCCGTTGTGTTATGCAGTTTGCAATATATGTGATTCCTTCTTTTGGTCTGCTCTCTTTTCTGCAGAGTAGTTGCCTTTCTTTATTTTTCCGAGGTCCTGCTATTCCTTTTTTAGAGAAAGTACCAATAGACCTCAAAATCAGATGAATCAGATAGTAGATCAAATAAAAGGCTTATGATTGTGAAGCCTAAAGTATGATCCAAAAAGACCTTACTCAGTAGCTGTTTCATTCTGGATACACTCTACTTTCTTTGTTTCTTTGTCTTTAAATGTGTCTAGATAGTTGTTTTTGTACACGTCCAAGGCTGCTTGAAGTTCTCCTATGTTCTACCTCAGCCTGGCAGCGACCTGGGAACTATTTCTCTACCAAATCCTCTAAGCAACTTCATCTGTGAGGTATTCTCAGAGCATACAGGATTAGGCCCCTGACAAAATGTTTTTTCTACACCAATGCTAGGGATCACTTTCTGCAATGGCAGGTACAACTACCTGCAAACTGTTATTGAGTATTCCTGTCTTAAACAGAAATGTACCAATCAATAAGTTGAAGTTGGTCTCTCTTTCCTATCCAATTTATCACAAATCCCTTTCTTCATGATGTCACGGTGTCAGTAGTATGGATAGAAGGTACCTTCACCACCCAGGTTTATGGTTATAGGTATTTCTTAAGAGGGAGAGGTTTGAATCCCTGCAGATAGAGCCAAGAGTGGAGTCGGGATCACCTTGTTGAGTTTCTTATTTAAGAGCTGAAGATGCATTGTCAAGAAGGATTTGTTAGAGATAACCTGGAAGCTTAAGTCTCAAGGATGGCTTATCACTGGATATATTGGGAAACACATCAAGGTGAACCACTGGCAAGGGCTGATGTTCCACTGAATTATTATATACCTCATAAGAAGACAAAAACTTCCTGCCATCTGTTTCAGACACCATAGTGCTTATGATTTCTCTTAAAAACCTTGGTTTTGAGTGATTTGTGCCTTTAAACATCAAACCTATAGCACTTTTCTAGACAGAAAGGCTATGTTCACATCAGCAAGTGGCTTTATTCATTGAACCTATAGACTTATGCCCTGGTGATTGTGTCTTATGTTCCTATTTATAGTTTTTGAGGTTTACTTTGGACTTGCTGTAGTCTGGCCCCTGACCTAGTTGTCTGGCCGGGAGTGGACACTATTACCCGTGCTTCTGGAACCTTCTAGCGTAGTTTTATCTGAAAATAATGTAGGTTTTGCACTCTGAACCAGTTCCATAATGGGAAGTGGAGCATAGTACGTGGCAATGAGTGTGAGACACGCTTGAGAGCAGTAACCTTTGGTTGAACTAAAATGCTAATGTAATATAATATTCCTTCAGTAAAGATAACGATCCAATTTACAAATAGCAAAATACCTTGCTGATAGTGTTGAAACATGAGCAGGATTTTACTCAGGACTTCAGATATCACTTTGATATGTCTGAAAGAACTATGTAAGTAAATATACGACAGTAACTCCATACTATCTCAAAGCAAGTAATGAAGTTGATGATTAGAGCAATAAGGGTCTTGTTTTGTTAAATGCATACTTATTTTCTAGCAACGGAGGAAGAGGAGGTGGTCTTTTAGCATCTTTCACCATATAAACACAAAAATATTTAGTAGATAGTCCTGCAAGAAAAAGACAATCCCCTAAAATTTTTTGAAAGTCTTTTTAAAATCTTGCTTCTGTTATATAGGATTTTTTTTGACCTGCTGGCCACACTACTTTTGATGCAGCCCAGGATGTGGTTGGCTTTCTGGGCTGCAAGCCCATATTGCCAGGTCATGTCGAGCTTTTCATCAGCCAACACCCCCAAGCCTTTCTCCTCAGGGCTACTCTCAATCCATTATCCATGCAGCCTGTATTTGTGCTTGGGATTGCTCTGACCCAGGTGCAGTACCTTGCACTTGGTCTCATTGAATTTCATGATCTTATAACTTATTAAAAAGAGGTTCAGAAATAGGATAAAATAAGATCAGTGGTGATCTGCTCACGATTATAAATACAAGCAGAGTTTTTGTGAGCTTAATTTTAACCGTGTTATTTTTAATCTGTTGTTTCTAGGTTCCATATCCTTGCTGATTGGCAAGAGAGCTAGTTTCATCCAAGTTAACAGGATATTTGCTCAGATATCCTGTTAGTGCAAACCCTATGGCTTTTAAACCCCACATCTGCTGTTTGGAATTGTAATTAACTCATTTAAAAAGTTTTAAAGACATATAAAAAGTGAAGACATGATTTGAAAAAATGTTCAAGTCTGCAGAGAGGTCTGATATGTGGACAGAGTGACAGCATTAAATGTCAGCTGAGTTATTGAAGATTTTGATCATATAATTGGGATTGTTTGAGTGAATTTTATTGTAGTAAGTACACTAGGGCACACGCAAGTCAATATGACCATCAGAAAGATATAAAGTAAATAAGTACTCACATAAGTAAACCTATAACTCAGAAGAGACAGGTAATACATAAAAGTAACATCCTTGCTGCAAATTTGTCCCCTGGTTGTATCTCCATTATCTCTCTCTCCAGGTTCTCACAAAAGTTACGATGGACATTAATTTTTCACACACTGTGCTCAGTAATACTGTCATCTTCTTCACTTGTATCAGATAATTGATTTGATTTAGAAGACTTTTTTCTGTATTGGGCCTAAGAAATTGAAAGAACTTCACTTTCTATATTCTTGCTATTAAATTTATGCCAGCATAGTATAGGGTTGCTTCCTCACCTTTCTATTCTGGCTCTCTACCACCTACTGTGTTTCCACACAAGCTATAAAATCTTGTCAATCATCTTGCATGGGCCTTGGTCATTCAATAACCCGATACATTTTTGTATAAACATAGGTAATTACATTTAAAACTTTTGGAATATTATTTCAGTGTTACAGGGTTGCATTTATTTCTAAGCTGTATCACAGGAAAATACATGCAATCTTTTGAAATTTAAATGATTAATGTCATAGTCTAACTAAATTTTGCAGTTAAGATAAAAAGAAAGCATTATTTAATAAGAATATGAATTGAGGATTTTGTTTGAGTTTTTGGGGTATCAGTGCTAAGTATAACTGAAACATTAAGAATATATTAAAATATTGAGTTGCACAATTTGTGTCTTAGAGCCATACTCTCACATGGGTAAGTGGCAGGTTATGTCTGGTTTTCCAGTGTGACTGTAGTGCAATTTAGTAAAGTGCTGTGCAGAAATCAGCACATGAGTTGTTAGGGACCAGTTACAAACTGGAGATCGCCAGTGTGCACCCTCCCTCAGTCTCCTGACTTCCCTTTCTATCCCTGACAAGACCTACACATTTTTGTAGTAGTGGTGGTAGAGACAGGAGGGACCGTGAGGGCTGAGTGGAGCTGACCTTATTGGCCTTGTGGTTCCCCAAACCTCTTCTATGCTCTCCTAGCACATACCAGGAAACTTAAACTATTTGCAAAACAGGGCTGAAAAAAACAACCCAGAGACATGGCCGTGTATTATGTAAATTCATCTCAGGAATTCTTGCGTATTGTTAGAAACTAATTCACAACATGTTATTTTACATACCTCATTCTCCTTGTTTAATCCACTAATTAATGAATTTTTGCAGAAATTAAGTCTAATCTGGAAGTCAAAGCATTTTATGTTGCACTATAAACTGTTTCTGTGGCAAGTAAAATAATTTTTAAAGATGTACAGTGTTTCACAGCCATTGTGAAAGGAGGATCACAATAAATTAATTAAAAATTATTCTTTAAAATAATTGTAGCATATTTTGCCATGAAAAGTCACCAAAAATTGAGCTTTGTAGATAGGATTTCATATGTAACATTCTTTGATAGCTACTTTAAATAAAGGAAAATAAATAAAAATTAATGTGGTATTTTGAGCTCCATATTTGCTCATTATATTTTAACAACATTTAAAAATTTTAAAGATGAAAACTGACATAAGATATAAGTTGTTAAACACTTTAATTTTATCTGCATATTTTATGTCAAAAATAATTTTAATATTAAAGGACAACTGTAGACTCCTAATGACTCGAATACAGTTCGACTGTTTTCATGAAGTGCTCTGTGGGATGTCAGAATATTTAATTCAGGATGTTAAAAACATCCCAAAATGTCACAATAATTATATCACAGCAGGCAATTAAAACGCTGGAAAATGCCAACTGACTAAGTGTGTTCTCTGTTATTTAGGAAACTAATGAGTGAGTGACACATAAAGCAGAAATACAAATTATAAACACAAAATCCAATATACATTACAATTGATTTTAGTACACAATGTGTATTAAAATAAAGCAACCTCTCTTCACAAAAACAAAGAAATACTTCTTTAAAGCTGTTGTTTGAGCTTTAGGCTCTGTAATTCCCCAGGCATCAGAAACTGTTTTCATGTTTCCCTTTCATTATTTAGTTAATTAGTTATATATTTGTGTTATGACACTATAATATGGACTTGTTCATGAAACCCTTACTAACTACAATGGTTCCATTCACTACACTGCAATAATCTCTGCCAAATTCTCCACGTGTCCTTAAATTAGTCTAAGGGCAGTGAGGGAAGATCTGTGTGCTTGTGGGGTGGAAAATACAGCTCCCTTCACAGCAGGTCAGAGGCACTGTAAAATCTGCATGGACCCAGGGAAGTTACAGAAGTAAGGATGCTGATTCCTACACAGAAAACAATAGAGGCTTGGAGTTCTTCTAGAAGAATTCCAGCATTTGAATGGCAATGGGTTAATTGAAGCTGCAATTCAGTAAGAGAGATGCTTTTGATTTAATTTGTACAGGGATTTAATGCATGATTATTAAACCAACATCCTATTCTAACAGACACTGTGGAAATAAACTCACTGACAGGAAAGAGGTACTGTAAGAAGCATGACTATTTACAAAAAAAAGGAAAAGGAGGGATTTAATAAAGATGACAATAGGCAATTATTCTCATTAGCTAATGAGCCTTGAATAACTATTATTACTGCAACTGAATTGCTTAAATAACAGAAAAATATATGAAGTGCCAGGCAGAAAAAGAAACTGCGGGAGGTAACTGAGGAATCACTGCCACTGCTCCTGTGCAAGGCTACAGTAGGTGACAGTCTCTTTGCCCCATTTTATGGTTTTCTGTGGCAACCATTATGTGGGGTCTGACAGCAGTTTGTATGGTATAAATCATTGTTGCTACTGAAGGGCAGGGCTTTAGCTGTTTTTTCTTACCCCCTGCCTTGAGCAGACATGAACATTCATGGAGCTGCAAGGTCAACTGGATATGGCAATGGTCTGGTTAGAAACTAAACCCCCAACAGTCATTTTCATGGATATGAGATCCCTGTCGGGTGCACCATGTGTTTTCCTGAGTGCTAGCACTAGCACAAGAGAGGGGAAGGAACTGGGAAGGGGGGAAAGGAGACTGGCTTAACTCCTTCAGCAGTAGTGTGGATCTAAGCTGACTTAAAGTAATTGGGGAATCATGATATAAAGGGTTGTGTTGTGTTCGTGATTGCAGCAGTTCAGACAGAATGAATTACTGCTGCATTGACCTGAGTACTGGAAATGTCAGTATTTAGCAGACTTTTAAAATTACTACTCTTTTCAGTTCCTTACAGTTTCTGGACATGAAATAATCATCAGATTTCTGTAACAGAGCTTCATGAACTGAATGCCTCAAAGCCATCTCTGGAAAAAGAGGAGCAGTTAGTCTGTTTACTTTGTAGACTCCATTGCTTGTATTTAAAACCTTAAGCAGTATTTTGCACTTCCATGGTTGTTTTTTCACCTGTTCATAGTTTTGGGTCTAGTTGGGGATCCACTTGTAGCTGAGTTTCCTTTCTGTATCTGGCATCAGATACTAACTGGTGGTCAGTAATCACTCAGCCCTTACAATGCTTGCATTGGGCATTATTTTGGGGTCTGTTATCTTGCTTCTGGCTCTGTATTCATGTTATTCCTTGGGCAGGTTGTTGAAGCTCATGTCTGGCTCATTACACAGCCTTTGAGCACCACTTGCTGCTAGTAGACAATCAAAAGCATGATTTCTGCTGCTATTTCTGGGGGGAAAAAAAAGGCAAGCAGCCCTGTTCTGTGTAGTCTTGAGTTGGACTGAAGGGAAAAGATTGAAATCTTGTCTTTCCTCATTTGGTTGCTGTTGAATGTGCATATCATACCCACTGGAAGGGTGATACCTATTTTCAAAGAAGTCTGACTCAGTGCCATGAAAGAGATCCTGGTATCCTGGGGGTCTACAGGATAAGTAGTTAAGGCATAAAAAATTGTGTTCTTCCATGTCTTCACATACAGACTAAGGGAATTGTTTTAAGCGTGTCAGCTTAAATAACACTGAGGCTCCTAATTCTCTAATTCTGTCACTTTTACCTGCATAGGTTCTTCTTTTTTTTTTTGGTTATAAAAACCTTCAGAGGTGTTCTTTTTGAGTCCTCAAGAAATGTCTCTGAGTAGTTTGTTTTCTGGTGATAGTTATCTTCAGTAAGGACATGGGATATATATGTATTTGTTTGAGATATATAAAAACCGCTTAGAGTATTTATACATATATCTCTAAAAGAATTTTTGCTTTGCAGGAAAGCCCAGGTAAAGTGAGATAACCAGCAAGATTATTGGCTAGTTCCACCATGGTACACCTTTTTTGTTCCAGAAAGGTCAGTATATTTCTCTCTCTGCTAGTTTCCATGAAATAACACTTTTACACTTTCGTTTATTGCATTAAGGATAACACTAAATAAGCAAAGAAAGACATACTCCGTGAGATTCCTTAAAATGGCAGATAAGATGCACTTGGATGAGAACTCTGCAACGTCTTCACTATCTGTGCATATTATTATAGATTTAATGTAAAGACTGTTGAAGACTGTAATTGTGAAACATAGTAGAGCTCAGTAGGACTTCTTTTGGCCTTCAGGATTTATTTTGTATCCGTTCTGGTGTTGGAAACAACTATGGGTGAGACCCATCTAAGGAAACAATGAAAACAGCAATCCTACTTGTTAATCTGGTTTCCAGTGTTTCTCTGTATTCATCCACAATTGTTGCACTTTGCTTCACACACTGAAACTTCACTAATCTTTTTTCCCTGAAGTCTGTCTTCCTGAAGTCTACCCTGAAGATAGACTCTCAGTCCACTTTGCAAGGATACCAGTTACTCTTTTCAAACAGGTTTATTTTTTTCTTCTTTGATATGAAAGGATAAACCTTGCAGAGTATCTGTAAAGAAGAGAGGTAGAGAAACCAATTGAACAAGTAGAAGTTACCAAATTGTGTTTTCCTTGAAAAAGAAAATCTGGACAGGCAAAGATTATACTCATTATTATGAAGCTCTTTTCAGTCACAAAGACATTAGAAAAGGTATTTATAGCTGACCTTTGGAGATTTGTAATTCCTTTCAGTAGAGAACTATAGGATTTTGTACTAAATGTTTTATTACATTCTTATAAAAGTATGTGTCATTTTTAACTATAACAGAAGTTCTAAAACAGTTTTTAGAAGACCACTGAAGCAATATCACGGTATGTGAACAATTTCTGTTGTTTAAAAGGATGAAAGACCTCTGAGGATATTTTTAGTCCATGTAAGGTAGAAGGTACTATGTTATAAATATATAAACATCTGTCATATTTTTCTGAGCTTGAACTTTGTACTTTTACTGCATAACAAATTTGTTCCTGTTATCCTGAGGGAAGAATTTTTTTTCCTTTCTTACAAAAGCATAGCTTCAAAGGTTTGAAAAAAGGATGGAAGCAGAAAATTATAAAATACTTATTGTTTCTAAACAACAGCAGAAAAAAGCCTCTTTGGTTTAAGAAGCACTATGAAAGACTTTTTTTCAAAGGTGAACTTTTTTCTTTTGAATGTGTTTCATATTTTTCCCTAGCTGAACCTGCTTTTCTAAAAGCATATTTGAAGCTGGTATTCTGCAAATGTGTGTGAACAATTGTACTCACAATAACTAAATATCTTTTAGTATCAGCTGGTTACTCAACATAGATAAAATTGCAGTCATTAAGCCATATAATATTTTATCATTATCCCACATACTTTTAGCTCACAGTTCAGCTAGCTATAAGTAAAAAGAAAAAAAAAAAACAAACCAAAAAATCCATGAATATTAAATGAGATTTACTAGATGACTTGGAAAGTTTCACTGCTTAAATGATTGGTACTTTACTATCTTTTTAGGTATATTAATCTTCTAAATATTTTAAAAACATTAAAACATTTATAGTAAATTGTTCACTTCCTGTTAATTATTTTAAACATGTTACCAAAAGTGTTTAGCAGAGTTATACACAGTGGCTCTAGTTCTTGAATTGAAAGAAATACATTTTGTTAGCTATTCTGAAACTGAAAGTTGCAGTGAAATTACCTCCCCCCTTCCTGTTCTCTGTGTGGCCAGAACACTGCAAAATACTGCACCTATATTTTAAAGTCATAGATTAAATTAAAAAGTCATATATCTAGTTTGGTCATCTTCCGGGGAATTATTATTTTTAAATTTGTGATTATAAAATTGTGAAACCAAGCGTATTTATCTCACTGAAGGTCTAACAGTCCATAAAGCCTTAATCATGGAGCTGAACAACCCCTGTATTTCCACTTTCTCTGTTGTCATCTGGAGTTGGCTAAAAAATTATCAACATCATCATAGTATTTTCCAACTGAAAACAGGTGTTTCATTGAAATCAGTAATTTTTTTTCCACAGATTTATTTAGGTTTTTGGTGTGATTTGTGTTGTGTATGTTGGCTTTTGTTTTCCGGAGGGATTTTAAAAGGAATACAGTAAATGAGAGAGTGGTATTTTGGAAACATTTTTTATTTCCAATATTAATGGCTTTCTGAAAGGGAAATTTGCAGGCAAGAACAAACAAATAAAAATCAATTTCTGCAAAACTATAAAAACTATAGTACAGATGCTGTTATTTCGTGGTGGTGGTGAGCGTGCACCTCTGCTAAAAAACTCAGCATAAGAGGGTAGGGCTTGGAACAGTTGATTGAAACTTGTCTTGTAGGTTTCTATGGTCATAACTGAAATCCACAAAATCCAGTTAGCTCTTTAAGGCTGAAAAAAAAAATAATCAATACATTCTTTAAAACAAGATTACAGAGGTGTGTATATACAACATGGGACTGAGAAGAATCTGCATGTTCTTAGAGAGACTTGACACTCCTGCCGGTTTTACGTCTGTCTCGGTCCAAATATAGTTTTCAATAAGGAATAAACTGTTCATCTCAAAAAAGCAATTAATCCCTGTAGGCAATGTGTTTTGTGTTTATTAGAAGCAAACATGAAAAGACATGGTAGTTGCCCTTAGGAACTGTAGACATGGATCAGTGCAGCTGGTGGCCTGTTTTACACTTGGCCAAGGTCAGTGGATGCAGATCCTCAGAATCAAGGCCTTCTTACTAGATGTCACGTATACCTGAAGTTTACATGTTGGATTTCTTTCATGTAGCTTGTACCACCAGTTTATTAATATTTAATTAGGAGTGTGCAAATAATGACTACTTCATTTTGGGGGCTACACTGAAAAATTTGAGGGGAAAAAAAGGTCATGCGAACAGTACTAGTGGAGAATAGCTTCCGGTTGATCAGTGTCTTAATTCTTTCTTTCTCATCTCACAGAACATGCTGATGTGCTATTATTCCAGTCCTCTCCCCCTCTTTTTCTTCTGGCTCCTAAATCACTTCCACGTTTGGCTGGGCACACAGCAGTGCATGCTGAGGCTGGCTTAATCCATGTATACACTGCCTGTAAAACAGGAAACTGCTGGAGTTACACTGTCTTGCTTTAAATAAGGACGTGCAACTTGGTCTGCCTTCTTCAAGCAGCTCTCAATTGGCAGACACATTTGTAGAATTTTTTGTCTTCATATAATCTATTTTAAAGTGGTCAATGGATGAAAAATTATTAGAAGGCATAGAGAATAGATGACAATTGACAGTACTGTTACATAAACCTCAGTTACATAGAAAATCAGAATAAAATTGGTGTGGGAGAACTCAGGATAGAAACTGGGACATAGGAAAAGTTTCTAGGGGAAAAAGCTAAATCCAATTAGCTGGAAAAGCATTCTTTTATGTTGTTCAGGTCAAGTGAAATAGTTGAATTGAAATGAAATGTCTGATTTCTGGATGTATAAGGTGGGTTTGCATCTTTTAAATTGTTTCTGTTTCACAACAAATACGTAGTTCTTAAACAAAAATAACAATAATTCTTGTAGAAAATGCCTGATGTACCCAACTTCCTCCCCTATTTCCGATGTTTCATTTTTTTTCAACAGACCTACTATTTATTCAATTTCCTTGTTTAACTTTTTGTAGCATTTAGGTTTGAAACTGTAAGTGGCAAAATAATTGTTTCAGGCATTACATTATCCTTGCTTAGATCACTTACATGGACTCTTTTTGGTGATTTATGAGAAATATTATGTTTGTGATAATAGTGTCCTTTGACTTAATCCCAGTAAGAGTAATTGTTCGCTTATTTAGGGAGTAGTTCTCTGAAACATTCCAGTCTCTTGTTTGTTATGACTTGTCTTGATCTGGCCTCTTAACCCAACCTGCCTCTTCTGTTCTTCCACTGCTCATCTGTCTGTTGGCAGAGGCAGAGAGATATGAAAGGCAAGAAGATCGAATTAGCCATGACCATGGAAAGTAGGTCAGAAAGCAATGATAGATTTCTAGTGTTTTTTGGTCTGAAACCTATTTGACTGTAAAAATCTTTTAGTTTTAGTTTTTGGACTAATTAATTTTTTTAGTAAAAAAGCAACCCCCTAGTTTAATTACTGATTCTTTCACATTTTGACTCTCATTCATTTCCTTTAACTCTGAGAAATCGTCAGCTGTACATAAACAGGGAAAAATACATATAGCTGGGATTTCCCCTCCTGTGCACCGATGACGTTATTCCTGAAGATTGTTGTGGGTTCGTTACCTGTTAAACCAAATCCCTTCCTGTCTTTTCTCCTTAAGTGATTTTAAATATAAAAAAGTCATATTTTTTCCTGTCCATGAACTCCTATTACAACAGATGATTATACAAAATTGAAAAGCACTCATTTAGTGTGCCTTGAGTGGTTTCAATAACCCTTTTCTTTCTTAATGTCCTCTCTTTGTGCACTGAAAGACTTCAGCCGGCTTCAATAGCCCCATGCTTATGCATGATCTTTCAGTAGGGAATTATCAGGGTTGCTTAGGAAAAAAGCACAAATAAATAACACTCACAGTTGGAAGACTAGTGGCGCAGAGGGAATAATCATTAGAAAAAATCTAGCATCAAGTTAATAACTGGAAGAAGTAAAGACAGTTTAATCTATAATTTCTGGTTATTTGAAAGGACTGGTGTCCCAAACTTTCCAGCAAATGTACTTAGAACTGGGCATCCAAAACGTTAATCTAGCACTGAAATAAATTCCATGATTTTTAATGTTAGAAGAACTAGCTCTGATTTTCTGTGCTGAATAACCTCTTCAGGCTTGATTTGTTTCCACTGTCACAAGTGATATTTCCTTGGCACTGCAAACTGTAAAACGGGTAAATTGCTGTCATTAAGTAATTGTGCTCCCTCGGTGACCAAGGCAGCCAGTTTCTAACCTGCTCTAGTCCCATGCCCACTCCCAGCTCTGTGTGACACGTGCTGTGCCAGGTTCAGTGATTGGAGTGTTGTCTGCTAGAATTTGGAGAAAAAAACATTACTTGTTTCACTCAGGATAAATAAACAGTCACTGATCTGCCCTGGATTCAAAAGAAGAGTGCACACAAGCCAATTTCTGTCTCTTTCAAGCCACTTTTTGAGGCAGTGGACAATGGTGAGATATTTTGAAGTGACAGAGGAACAAAAAAGTGGAAAGGCTCCTGTGTTGTTTCTCACAGGTTTGTGCTCTGTTCCTGAACCTGTGTCTTTGTTACCCAGAGAAGCAAGGCACAAGGGAACTCTGGTGGGCACCCACTTAGGTTGTCAGGTTCCTAGCAGAACTTAGGGCGTGGTCTTTTACAGTGATTGAAAAGTTCCATTATTTATTTATTAATTTAAATTTTTAATTTCTGAAAGGGATTATATGAGTCTCATTTGAAGTGGTTTACATTTGAAGAGTAGATTTTAGAGTGTGGTTGGAGAAGACTGGCTGGGGTAAGCATGTACTTTGGGTTGGGTCAGTTGCTGCAAGTGCTCTAAAGCACACTGAAGCTTTCCCAACTGCTGCATAAAAATATCTAAATCCTACACTCAGAAAGCCAGTAGCAGTGTAGGAGTAACTGCAGACTTTAACCCATGTGATGTTGTGGAATACACAGAAAAATTCCTTACACTTTCAATCTTATAGGAAGCTTAGAGAACAAGCAATAGTCTCTGTGGTAGTGAGGGTTTTGTTGGGCAGGCTCAGAGTGGCCAAGTGCCCTTTGCTTGTGACACTCTCTCCACAGCCATTATTAATATTTACAGAAGGCGGCACCTACAACTTTCAGACTTTATAGGAGGCAAAGTCTTTGTCTCAAATTTATGAGCCACCTCAGAGGAATTCACCAGCACCACACATAATCTAGCAGTGTAACTAAGAAATACTGTTTAAGCTTTTTTCCTCTTTGTTAATTTGTTTAGGTAGCTCCTTTGTCTTTTCAGTTTGTGAAAAGATAGTATTTTATCAATGTAATAAACAGCAGAATATGCACACTGGAATTGACACAGTGGATCGAACCTGCAGCCAGAATTTTCCGAGAGGCAGTGACCAGCAGCATTGACTGAAGAACACAGTTCCAAAAACTCCAACAAGCAGCCATAGTAAAAATTTTTCCTGTGCATTAAGTGCCACCCTAACTTAAACATAGGAACTGATTTAAACCATGAGTTTAGTTTTTTGCCTAGATCTTTCAGTTAAATGTTGGAGCATCTTTAATTAACATATGTTAGAAACACTGTCCCTAAATATCTAATCCTTTCTTGGATTTTTTAAGTTGTGTGATTTATGTTGTCAGTTTGTGACTTTATGCTTTCAGTTTTGCTTTTGTCATTGTTCTCATGGAGAAACCCCCTTTTAATTTTGTGACTTTTATTTCCTCTTGAGCCAGGGAGATGGTGAGGAGAGAGAGAAAAAAGCAGTTAGCCTGTAAAAGTGCTCTGTGAAAGAGAGAAACCACGATTCGTTGCTACAGAGGAAGACAGTGTGTGACAGAAATCTGCTTGCCTGCTCTGACACAAGAAATTCCTACAAAATCTGCAGTGCATTTTGGCTGTTTATGTTCTGCCGTACTGGATCATCCTGTGCTCTCTTTCGTGAAATGCAAAACTTCAAAAGAGACTAAAAGGATTATCTCTAAAAATCCATGTTTTGATTATATGACTGATGACCCTCCAGCTAGGAGGTTTATTGCAAATGCTTTACAAGTTTTGGGAGAGACTGGAATCCCAGTAGTCTAATGCAATAATCTGCAAGTTTCCAGTTATGCTCTTTTACAAGACAGTATGTTTAGAAGAGCATGACTTAGCAGTGAATATTTCCAGACCCGACCTAAAATACTTTAGAACTGTTTTCTCTGATACCTAACAAAGGGGTAGGATAAAGCAGGAATTTACATATATTTATATACTTATATGAAGCTGTCAAAAGCATCACACAGACACAGAATAGTGAATAAACTAGTTGAATGACAAACAGACTCCAAGTCTGAAAATGTAATAAAATACATTTATCCAACATATGGCATAAAAATTTGTGGTAGTGTGTGTGGAAGGGAAAGGGTGGGGAAGGAGAGGAATAAAGATTTTACTGTCACTTCTAAGATTGAGTTGTGCAACTTCTTTGTGAGGAACATACTCTTCCCAGAATCATGGCTATAAAACCTTTTATCATTACTTGTCCTGTACCTATTTGATGGTCTTTTCATGCCACTGTCTTTAATTGCATAAAATAGAAAAAGGCAGATGCAAAATAGGATGATGTAACTGTTCTACATATTACACAAGTTAATAGTTACACTCTAGTTATACAAGCTCTGGATTAACAGTTTTATATAATTCATTGCTGGAGCCTGATTTGAGTTTCAAGAAAAGTCAATCCCAAATCATCCTACAATACATGTCATCAGAAGAGCAACTGACAGCTTGTTGGCTTAGTTGAAGAGCTAGGAAAACTCAAACCAACTTTGGCAATTACTGGGCAAGGGAGTCCCAATATGCCTTGACCTACAGAGCAGGTCTTCAGAAGGTGAGCTTGGGGATTCCCAAAAATAAAAAACACTTGGTAGATTTCAAGTTGGGCTTCTGAAGATAAAGTACAATCAACCAGCTTTTGAACTTGATTTTTTTTTTTCTGAGTATTCTTTCAGTTTTCTAAGCTTGTGGCATTTCTCCTGTTTGCTCTGCCCGTTGCCTTTAAGCAGGACGAAAAGGTGTGCATTCCACGGGGTGTCGTAGCTGCTGTTTTGGACCAGTGAATTCCACATCACTGAAGAGAATGATTAATTAGTATTTCAAATATCAATCAACAATTTGAATTGCCATATGTTTCGGGTGTTGATTGTTAGTTTATAGAAAATATAGATTATAAGCTATCAGAAGGTCATACTGGTTTTCCAAATACTCTTCCCTGCTCTGAACACAGCTCTGGAGAAAATACTGTGCTCCAGAAGGTTGTGAGGACACTTTAAAATAAACATGAACTTAGATTGCATGTAACAGTTTTCCTTGTTCAGTGTCTACAGAGTAACAAAAGTTCTCTGAGAGGTTATTGACTATTAAAGGTGTTGTAAAATCTTACTAGAGAAAACTGGAAGCCAAAAAAAGTGAGATGTTTATTATGAGATGTAGTAGTGACAACTTTTCTTCTACCCTCTTTTTCTATGAATAAAACAACAGCCAGACTTTTCCACCTGGCCTAAACTTTCTAGAAATAAAGCATAGAACTGATACTGAGGTAGGTCTGCAAGGTTATGCAGGCTGGTTCTGCAAAGCTGTGGTTAGGAGACATCTGGACAGAGTGAGAGCTTTGGTGACAATGCTTCACACAGGGAACATCTGAACTGAATCAGGATGATTTGGATAACTGAACTAGGGATTCAACCCTTTCATGAGTCTGTAACACTCCTGGAGTCGGACTGATTGTATGAAAGGGATGATTCCTTTCCTGTGGGGAACAGTGAGATGAGGTGCCCTTGAATGTGTTAGTGCTCTCTTGGGGTTTAGCATTTTTAATTCTCCACAAATGCTCTCTTCTG
Organism: Oxyruncus cristatus; assembly: GCA_013399855.1. Taxonomy (NCBI): domain Eukaryota; kingdom Metazoa; phylum Chordata; class Aves; order Passeriformes; family Cotingidae; genus Oxyruncus; species Oxyruncus cristatus. The sequence goes on along the minus strand of VXAY01000458.1, from coordinate 495,727 downwards.
TTGCTGCCACTCTCTGAGACTCATTGGAGGGTTGTTCTGCTGAACTTATCACAGGATATTCAGTTTCCAATTACCATGGAAAAAGTTAACTCTTTGTGTGCAGAGTATTCCTTGCTTATGGATTTGTTTTTGTGCCTGACCTAAAAGTGTTAGCATGTACAGGTTATGAGCAAGAGTCTTATCCCAAGCATGGGCAGGCATGCTTCCCTTAACTTGCTTCCAGAAGACCCCATTTGCTTGTGGAAGTGTGTAATAAGAAAGCCATAATTCTATTTTAGAAGATGTAATCTGTAGGTACAGTATATATGGAGGCTAGGAGCTAAGCAATGACTTATGTGTTTTCATAACATGCTGATTAACATGAAGTAACATTTCTGTGAGTAATTGGCTCTACCTTGTTCTTCTCAAGAACCTTTCACAAGTGTACAGATTGAATATACTATCTAAAATTTAGACAACTGCAATCTGATGTCTGAATATACCTTAAGTAACTACAAGTAGAAATTAAACATCTACATAAAACAGTTATCTACTCTTGAACATAGAAATGAGTGCCATTATCAGCTAGAGTTTGCACAGAACCTTTTAAGTCTACAACCACTTTTGCTGCACTCAGAAACTGGCAACATATGGTGGATGAGCACAGAATTGGGCTACACTCAGTCCTGTCTGATAGCTGTGAAAACAAATTTTGGCTGAAAGAGAAGGGGCTTTTTCTTGATACCATATCCTGAAATGTTTGTTTTCCCCAGAAGTGAAATGCTTGCATATTTGTCTTTTTACTAATGAATATTCTCTTCCTTATAAGCAGAGAAAGTCTGGAGTGGTGCAGAGCTCAAGTTTTACCTGTAGGATTTAACTATGCTGTTACTAAGGGTAGTTCAAAACTTTTACATTACCAAACACATTAGATGGCCCATATAATTATAGTAAGAAAGCAAATTCAAAAAACTGCAACCTTTAAAAGAATCTGTGATAGCACAACTTACATGTATAACTCAGTAGGTGAATACTGTGGAAAATCCATTAAATAAAAAAGGAGTAGGCATGGAATAATTTCTCTGCTTTTCTTGTGGCAAAATCCTTTCTCATCGTAGACGTGAGTGGAATGTGCTGATTCCTTCTAGACATTGGACTTGGTGAGTACAGCCCAAATGGTAAGGAATTCCTCATTTTAGTGCTGGATCAAGGCACTATTAAGAATCCAGACCACAGTTTTTCTGGTAAGGGAGAGAAGAAGGTGTTCTGGTATATGACACTGGCACTAGGGTAGGCAGGTCTGCAGTAACTGGTCTACATTTTCTAAATCCACAAGGCGCACCTGGGTCATGCACTCAAGAATATGCTTGCAACTATGGCAGGCTGAAATCATTATTTCAATTACATGAAAGCTGCAAGTCTCATTTCATAGCATCAGTTTGAGAACTAAGGCCTTACAAAACCCCATTTCACTGAAAGTTTGTGACTTGTGGCAAAATTGGCTGTGCAATTGTTAGCAATTAATCCCCTGTGCAAGCAGTGTATTGTGATCACCATTGTATGTTAGCAGGGGGGTGCAGTCTTGCATCTGACAGTGGGTTTTTGTATGTTTTTTCAGGTAGTCTTAAATAGGGTTCTTCAACTGAATGGGAAAACTCTGCTAGCCTGAAAAGTAGTATCTCTTCATTTCTTTGGGAGCTAGTGGCCGTTTTCAGTGTGCGGGTTTGGCACTCTATTGAGTGTGAAAACTGTGAAAAATAAAGGCTTCAAGCCCCCAAAACATGCAATATAGAACATTAAGGTGTTTTTTAGAGACATTCCATGTGTTTGGTGGTGCGTGGAAAAGAGGGGCTGAGTATGTCCACAGTTGCCCCTGAAAAAGCCACTACAGGGGCTTACCCTGACCTGCCAGGTGCTAGAGGGCTCGTGAGCTCTTCCAGAGGGTACCTCTCACTGTATCCATGTCTGCCTTGAAACCCAACTCTCATAGGAACCAGATTTGCTTGGCCTTCTCAGCCACAATGACTGAAGCAGCTCCTGGTTCACCTCCTGGGTTTCTTTATTCAGGCTGCATGGCAACTGAAAAGCACTGAGAGGGCTTTGCTGCTAAATCAGCACCACCACCACAGCATCAGTTGTCCAGCAACTTGAATCAAGCTTACACCTCTCCTTCATAGATGTCTAATCAGTTGCTTAAACAAAACCCTATAGATTAAAATTTTCATCATGTGCCTTTAAAATTGGTTAATTAATTTATTAACATGCAAAACATGTACATAAAATGTAGTCATTAGTAGCACCACATGTTCAGTATAAGCTATATATGTTTGAAAGCTATTTCTGGTATTTTCCAGGCTGCAAGTCTGTCCCCACAGAGTTCCACAAGCACTCTCACTTGTCCTTCAACAGACTATGGACATCTTTCCTGCCAGTCCTTCAGTCGCACAGCCATAATAATTGGACTTTGAATTTTTCATATCTTCATATCATTGTGTGAATGACCTTTGCCCAGTGTCACTTGAGTATTGATTTGGTCAACAAGACTCTTTTTCTGCATTAGATGTAAGCTGGATGAGATAGGGACCTGTTGTTACATATGGGTACAGTGCTTAGCACAGTCTTCAACCTGGGGCCACCAGAACCCTATTCCTGAAGTGTTTCAGAGCATCTGAAATAGGCAGAAGAATTTAACACTTCCAGTTTGTATCCAGTTGGCATTATCAGTCTGTTTCAGTATGTGCCTGTGTGCTGCTTAAAGATCTTTAATAATCAACAAATTTCTATCATGAGAAAGCTGGGACTGTTGCAGTTAATTTCAAATAGCAGTGTGAACTCACAATTTAGACAGGAATCACTTAAGCATAGGAATAATGTCTCTGATTCCTTTTCTAAAATATGCCCAACTATTGTGACTTGGAATAAAAATAAATAATATGTAAGATATGGATTTAAACATTATAATACTTGTTAGTGTTATGTATTCACTGTGTGCAATTAAGAGTTTAGAATGACATACTGTCACCAGAAAATAAACACTAGAAATAAATAAAAGGTCCAGTTTTGCATAAAAAAGACTCAATCTGAGCTGTAAGTATTGCAACACCTCACTGTTGTGAATTTGGTATTTCTGTTTGTACATCACAGTGAAAATCAGGGGCCTGATGAAAACTGATTATTATTGTATGTACTATGATTAAATTATAGGCAGCTTCCATTTTCTACTTGTCTCTCACTGCACATGGGAATAGAATTGTATTTAATAATTCAAGTATCAATTTTTTGAAAAATGCATGCTCTGATCCCAGTTTTTTTCAATTATTACAAAAAGAGATCAGGTCACAAAATGATCTTTGGTTAAAAAAGACAAAAATGTTACAGTAGAAAAAAGTCAAAGACAATGCATACAACTGACTAAGGAGGGCTCTAATAAGGTATCTGGAATTAGCACAATTTATGGCATAGATAGGGGAGGAAAAGGGAGAGGAAAACAGAAAAAAAAATACACTTTAGCAATGAATTACAGCATTTAATGACAGTCTCAATTACTAAAGCATCTTACAAACCTCATGGTATTCAGGACATTGGAATGAACTCTGTAGTGATTTAAAAAAACAGTATTTTTGAGAAAAGACACACTTACTAGTCCAACCACAGTATGATAACAAGAGGAGGGCCTTCAGGTGCATGCCTTTTCTTTCCCTCAAGACTTTTAACACCTTGTTCTGTTTTAAAGCATTATTTCCCAAAGGAGTTGAATCTCTTCTAGCAGTTTGGTAACATATTTCAGAAAACAGATGATCTGCCTTTTTGAAGAGCTATGTATTTTTCAGAAAATCAAGTGCTCTTGCTATTGTATTTCAATAGTAATGCTATTTCATTGTATTTCAATTGGATTTAATTTGGATCAGCTTGTATCACAAGACTATAAAAAATATCCTACAACTCTTTATAAATCATAGAATCGTGGACTATCCTGAGCTGGACGAGATCCACAAGGATCATTGAAGTCCAATTCCTGGCTCTGCGCAGGACAGCCCCCAGCATCACACCATGTGCCTGGGAGCTTTGTCCAAACGCTTCTTGAGCTCTGACAGTGCTGTGACCACTCCCCTGGGCAGCCTGTTCCAGTGTCCAACTGCCCTATGTACGAAGAACCTTTTTTCTAATATCCAACCTAAACATCCCCTGACACAACTTCAGACCATTCCCTCAGGTCCTGTCACTGGTCACCACAGAGAAGAGATCAGTGCCTGCCCCCACCTCTTCCCCTCACGAGGAAGTTGTAACTGCAATGAGGTCTCCCCTAGTCTTCTCTAGGCTGAGCAGACCAAGAGTTATTGTCTCCAGAGGTAACAAAAGAGGTTTTCCTTATGAAGAGCTGTGTTCTTTCATATTTAAATTTAGTCAACTTTCTGAACCCCACACTGTGCTGTGTTTGATTGGTGAAGCGCTTCTGTGAGGGGGACACAGCCCATTCCATCTGGCTCCACTGGACCTATAGCAGCACAAAGATGAGCCCCTCAAGCACAGATGGGGAGCCTCGAGATAAACATGCTTAAGAAAAATGGGATAGTTGTTTCAATTTTTGTCTTTCTTTCTCACGACCAAAATCTACTTTGATTGGTATTAAAGAAAATTAATTTTTCCCAAGTCAAGTCCTTTTTGTCCATGATGCAAATTGTTAAGCAATCTTCCTGTTTTTATACCAGACAGGGAGTATTTCTGTCTTATTTTCTCCTCCTGACCTGTTAAACAGGGGAGTGACAGAGCAGCTAGGTGGGACTTTGGTCCATGGCCAAGAGTAACCCACTACAAAACCATTTATTTTTCTGACAAAAAGTGCACTGTAATTCAGTTTTCCATAAACTGGAATGCAAATCAGCGTGTAATTCCTACTTTTCTGTTTCTCTATATTGTTCTCTTTTAGTAAGAGAAATCCATCGTAGGGTACTTTGTTACTGTATTTTATGTTTTCTTCTGGAGTGAAAGCTCAGAAAGAGTTGGGCAAACATGTCATCACATTCAGTCATCCAGCTCTTAAAAATGTTTTCATCCTAGTCTTATTTTTTCTGTTTGCTACACCTACACTGAAGAGGTCAGCTTCTGTGTGTAAACAGAACATTTGATCTACCTTTTTTATTTGTGTTCCATCATTATTTTATTAACATTCTGTTATTCAAAGAAACAAATTGGAAATAACAAAAAAAAAAAAAAAAAAAGGAGTCACAAAAATGTATTCCGAGGATTACAAACACCTGCAAGAGGGCACAGCTATTTCCTGACAAGTGTTTAGCCGCTATCAATGACTCTGCACGGTCAGTGGAAGAAGATACCTTCCTTGCTTCTTAATTGGTGGAAGCCTTTAAAAAGCTTTCCCTTTACACCTTTTTCATTATTATAACAACTATTACATGTGATTACTTAAAATAAATACGTGGGTCCTTGGCAGCACTTTTGAATAGGACTGTAGCCGGACCCAGCGCCTGTGAAGCCCCGTCCCCTGCCTCCAGCAGCCTGTGGAGAGGCACGTTCATTGTGCATCGCTCCATAAAACCCCACTTGGCTGCTTTCCCAGATCGCCCTCCATTCAGTTCTGAGTTCTGAATGGTTTTCAATTAATGTAACAAGACTAATTAACTGCATAAGAGTAGGGATTTTCTTAGTGTTACTGACAATGCATCTATTTAATAGTACCTTGGAAATTCAGTGCTTCTCATTCTGAAAGAAAAGTACATAAAGCCAGTGGGTTACTAGGGTCAAAATAAAGAACATGAATTTCTTGCTTTGCCTCTGAACCTGAACAAATTACAAAGTTACTTGAAACAAGCAGTCTAATCAGAATGAGACACCTTTCTGACTGGTTCTACAACAACCTTACAGATATCCTATGCTGAAAGCAGTATGAAAGCAGCATTGCTGTTTTAGCCTCATATCCGAAGATTGGCCCTTTACTCTCGCACCTATCCCTGTACCTAGCACTCAAGAATAAAAACTGCTAAAAGTAGCCATCACGAAAAAAAAAAAAAGACTATACTCAATGATCTTTTTCATGGTAATGTAATATTTCTGTGATGAAGTTTCAATATCAGACAGTGTTAATGAAAAGTTTCCTGTATCATTTTACCTAAACTCTGTCTTAGGGTAGCACCCTGTATGTTCAGAGTCATTTAAGCCTCTGTCACCCAAGCCTTATGTTGAGGTTGTCACCAAGTGTGCCAGTTAGTATCTCTTTTTGTTGTGGAGGGAACATCACTTGCTGCAAGAAAGTGAAGTATGACGTGGATTATATGAATCATTGAAGACCATCACATGGTAAAAACATGGCAACTACAACCTTTTGACACTTGAATCATGTACCTGAAACTGAAAGTATAGGCATCAGTCTGCTAATCCTCTGAGACATCTGATTACAGATTTTATGGAAATGAATTTTAAGAAAAATTTTTGAGGTATAATCTTATCTGTATAAGAAAGGCATTTTAGCAACATACTGCACTGAGTACTTCATATATGATTTTGTGGTTGTGATGAGTACATGCTATTGTAATAAGTATGTGATCCAATTCATGACTTCTTGCTATCATATTTATGCATGCTTCTGAGTTTGAAAACACTTATTTTTATTATGACAGCTAGTTGCAAATAGGTGAACCGAACATCAGTGATTTTTTGTCTATTTAAGAATGCTTATTATTTTATTCATATGAAACCTGAATGCCAGTAGTAAAAGATGGAATGAGAAGATGAAAGAAAACAGTAACACATGTTTGTTTCCTCTTATTGAATATTAAACATCAGTATCTGGAAACAACCCACTTTACTAAGAAGAAAATATATTAATATGTAATAATATATATTCCTAAAAATATTAATCTTAACTTTAGCACTAAAATGTTATACTAGTATTTTATGTTAAAAGAATTCTGCCTAATACATCAGCATTTTCAGTTTGCAAATCAAGAATGATGCCAAAATTATAAGTAGCCCCTATAATCCCGACTCTTTAAGTGTGAAGAGAGAAATGGTACCAGGAATTTGGACACATATAAACAACAGTCCTTCCTGTACATTGTTTGGTTTGAGTTTTGTTTCTTTTTTTTCCAGTTCAGATGAATCTTGAATTTTGTGGTCAGCAACTAAGAAGTAAAGTGTGGTAATGGTATTTTCAATTATTTCTTTGTTATTCTGCAGTCTCATCTCAACATTTTTCTACTTTTCAAAAACAGCATTAGAAGTCACTAGGGAGTCACTTCAGCCTCTTAGAGGAAAGAGATGTCTTCAACTCTAATAAAAGCCAGAGCTATTCAGGATCTGATCTGAAGTTTATTAAATTAAATAGAAAGATTCCCACTGATTTTACTGAGATTTGTGTCAGACCTTTAAGTGGTGCACTGTGATGCCATGTGTTTTTAGGGGCATTTGTCTGAAGGAAAAGGTCCTGACTGTTTTCTGACATGAGCAATAGTTCACGTTAGTTACTTTCATCTCAACAAAACAGACGCAAAACATCACTGTTCTGATTCTCCTCTTTGTGCCGAAGTAAATATGCTGCAAGATTCAAGGCAATGAAACACTTAACAAAGGTAGATCAGAGAATACTTTAAGGACAATAAACTGGCTAATGGAGACATATCTACCAGAGGGCAGAGCTCCTACTGATAATTAATGGAAACCCAATCAATACATCACCTCTGAAATGCAGCAAATAGCTCATTAGGAGCCACCTACTGAAACTGCTTAGCTGATTAAAGATGTGTATGTAATGTCTTGTATATAGAACAAGGGCTGTTACTAATGCTTCATTCACAAACAGTATATGAAAACTCCAATTTCCTTTCAAACTACTTCTGAGAAGAAAGTCACAGAAAAAAACTGAACCATTTGTTGCTGACCTATGTAATTATTTTTTATTTTTTGTTTTAGAAAATCAGTAAGACAAATATCAACAAATCTATTTTGCAATCTGTTACTATAAGTTAAAAAACATTGGCACAGGAGCCAAAAATTGGAAATGTGGTAACAACAGCTTTGCCATAACTGCTTCCAAAACACAGCAAGCCATCAACAGTATAGCGGAATGACAACGTAGGTATAAGAATAGAAAATACGAAGAAAAAAAAGATAAATATTTATGTTCTTGTCTTTCTAACAGAATTTCATTTTTCATATTACTCTTGTCTATGCACTTGGTTTCTGTCTCTCTCCCATTTGTATGTGACAAGAACTGTACCTTTTTTCATATAAAAATGAAACTCTTCCAAGTGTAGCTTCAAATTTTGTTAGTTATTCCAAATTCCTATAATTTAAAATCCTATAGTTATCAGAATTGTTGTTAGGACATTTGACCTATGTAATACCAATGCCATAGTTACTATTATATATTTTTCCTTTTTTAAAATATGGAAATACTATAAATTATCTTTAAAAAGTATTAAATTTGTGATACAGCATTTGCTTCCTTACATGAACTGTAGACTTTTTCTGGATCTCTTAGTAATATGTATTTATGCAGTTTCCCAATAATTACACACTTCATAGAATTTTGTGACATAGAAGTCACAGAACAGCAGAAATTGGAAGGGACTTATGGACAGCTTGCCCTGCACTGTGTCCAGTTGCGTTTTAAATATCTCCAAGAATGGAAACTCTGCAGCCTCTCTGGGCAGCCTGTTCCTGTGTTCTCCCGCCTTCATAGTAAAAATATTTTTTCTTATATTAATTTTTTTATCCTATTTATCTTAGACCTGCCTCAGTTAAGTGTCTCACAGCTTCCAAACTCAAAAGGGCTCCTCAAGAACAAGAGCAATAGAACAAGTCTACTGAAAATGACAGATGTAAAATAATAAAGATCATTGAAGGCTACTAGTAAAAAATAGTCTTTTTTAAACACAAATAAGTTTCTGTATTTAAATAGATATTTAAACTCTCAAGTATCTAAGTAGCATATCCATTACTTCAGATTAAAAAAAAAAAAAGCAAGATCAAGCCATTAACTCATAAACCACATTATTTTGATATTTAGTGTCAACTAGGAGAAGGGAGGAGGAAATGCTGTACAAAATATTACTGGGTATATTATTATAACAGCATTTCCATTATGCTTACACAAAGCTACTAGAAATAAATCTTCCTGGCCTTGTTTTTGCTTGCTAACATTACCCTCAAGTGGGTAACTGCTTTCTTTGTAACTACCATGCAACAGAACTCTAGAAAGAAAGTATTCTTGCTGGTGAGAGTTCATAGCTCCAGATTCCCATCCCAAGGATAGTAATTGTGCTTTTCCTCTGTTGGACTTCCAGGTTTACCCTGAAGACCCTAAATGCTTCTGACTTGAGACCAAACTTACCCTTTCCTCACATCATAATTTAAGTCATACCCAGTCATAGTTATTTCACTTCATTTCGAGTGAGACTGCTTGGTTTAATTTTGGTTTTCTCTTGTTTGTTGAGGAGAAAATCTGGGATTTTTTCACTCCAAGATTGAGAGGTTGGTACTCCATTTTAGACCTCATCACACTCTTGCCTACTGACACAAACACATGAATGCTCTCAAAAGGGTTACTAAGGAAACCAGAAACTATGGTAACCTAGACTAGAAGCACTCTTATTTATCCAAGGAGATGGAAAGGAAAATTCAGGCAATGCACATTGCAGTCACACTGAAGGTCCTGATCTTTCCTTTTCTCTTCAGCTGAAGCAGACCTTCTGTTTCTCGTATTTCCCTTCCAGCAAAGCTATCAAACCAGGATTTTGACTTGGATAAAAGGAGAGAAACATCGCTACACTAATGTAGATGAGTGTAAATGAGAGTAAATAGATTTTTTCAGTATTACTACACCAAAGCGGTAAATATATTTAATTTTTCCTTTTACCATTATGTAAAATTATTCTTCTAGCATTAACAGAGTAGCTTGGTCAGCAGTGCACCACATCACATGCCTTTGCTCTGAGGAGTAAGGTGCTGTGTTAGCAATACTCTTCACAGAACCTCTTGTCAAAGCTGTCACCCTGCACATACTTATACTCACTTTTCATTCTGCTGTCATAAACAGTCTGATGCAGTAAAAGCTATCAACAGATAGTAGATGCTCTAAGATTGTTAAGTAATGGTGCTTCATTTAAAGTGAAGGGAGCTCAGAAGCTCATCAAACTGGCCTAGAGATATTTCAGTTGTACCTTGTAGAAACAATCTTTTTTACTCCTGAACTAATCAACAAAACATTCTCTGATTTCAGGGCATGCAACAAAATTCAGTGATGGATAATGAAAAAATAATGGATGTCATAATGAAGAGTTTAATCTTGACCATGATCATTCCTTTAAAGCTTTGTGGAAAATAAGAGCTGTTTATGCCACAGGACTAGCTCATTTATTTTGAAACAGGGAAATACGAGTTGCCTATGGATGAATACATTTGTCTGTCTTTGCTAATGGTGTGATTCAGCAAGCTGACAGAACACTGAACAGCACCAATGCAAATAGATTTACTGAAATTGGTGAGATTATTCCCATGAGGTCATTTGAATCAGGGTTACAGGACTGGACCCTGTGTTGACAAAAAAGTATAAAATCTGTCAGAAAATAATGGCTACAATGTTCAACATAATGCTTAATCTATTGGTGTGAGAGATTGCTTAGCATCAAGTATTTTTCTAAGTGAAGCATCCAGAGAAGAATGTGGCTTTCTTATTTAAATGAATAGCAAGTAGATTTGTAAAAGTTCATGCTCTTTAAGCATGGCTTAGGGAAAAACTAAAAAATTAGGAAAAGAATGTCTGTATATACCATACATCATGAAACAGACTAATTATATTATTGGCATATTTTTATTACTGAGAAGTTGTTATCAACAGCAAACTGATCAACATCAAATACAAAATGCTTGCTGAAAAAATATTCTGAGCAGAACTGTAGCATTTTGTGCATGTGAGCCAGGGAGACAAGAGATGATGTGAAATATCTCTCATTTAGCATATCCGCTTCAGAGGTAGCCAGGATTTTGTTGCTATGAGAGAGGGAGGAACTCGACCTGTGCTGAATGGTACACAGAGCTTTTTAGTCACACAAGCAAAAACAAAAGAGCTAGGGGGAAAAAAAGTCTGATATTAATAGATTAAAGGAGTCAATTAAATAGAGACATCACATTATAAAATGGCATGAAGTCATCTTTGCTATCTGCATGAATTATGACCCGAGGCAGGTAGTACCTGTTTTGTTAGATTAGCAAATATTTACAAAGTACACTACAGTTCGGAGGACATGAAATGTGTGAATTAAGTATTAAAAACATACCCGAAATTTTACTGCTATCATTTCCTAATTAATATCTTAATGGGAAGGTTGACCATATCACATGGAAAACTATTTTCCATGATCACAATTTGGATGAATGTTATTTTTGCCTTGCCAAACATTTTGTCTAAAAAAAAAAAAAGAAAATAAAAAAGATCATGTATATATTGGGTAGAAAAAATGATTTTATGTTAGGTCTATTTCTGCTACATATTATATGCTAACATGGACCATTTGAATCAGCAATATCTCCCCCTGTTTGCATTTGCAGGTTAAAACTCTTTATGCAACTACGGGGCGCGGATTACAAAGATGTTGCTCGTTTTTTGGTCTGGAAGCACTGCAGAAACCCCCAAACTCTTCTTTCCTGGGAAGGCCATAGGTCTTGATGGGAGCAACATTAAAGGCAGAGAGCAGAAGAGTGGAGAAAAAAAATTAAAGGGAAGGATAGTTCTCTCCTCCAGAATCCAGAGGTACTGAAGAAGGAAGAAATCTATTTTGAGAGCACCAGAGAGGTAGGAAGCCTCCTTTGATACACAGCATATTTGAGAGGGAGATATGAGGAATGGAGGCATAAAGGGAAATAGAGCCCTTTCCCTACATGCTCACAAACCTGTAGACAGAGCTGTAAAAAAGTGGCTGATGGTCTGCTAGACAACTTGTCAAACTTAACTTACTTATCTGTCCTCTTCTCTGTAACTGGAAGGGAAGAAATAAGATACAGATACAGAAAATAACGGGCTTCGTTATATCTTCCTTTTCTGTCAACCACCTACACTGTTATACTCTGTCTCCTACAGCAGCATGACAGGACCTGAAAGTGCTACCTAAGCTTTGTTACTGATTATGACTGATATTAATTAAACCTTCTGGTTCTATTGTATTCAGTGTTTATCACATTGTGCTTTTGCTCTGTCATACGTGGTAGTTGTATTTCTCAGGGAGATTTGTTAGAGTAGATAATCAGAAAAAACCAGGGATCATAACTTACTGATGGAGGGTTCCTTTTGTTGCCTTGTGACTAGCCCAGTACACTAAACGTTCAGGAGCAGTGAAGAATGTTTTGTTGTAGGGGCACATGATATCCCTGAAAAGAAAGGCATGGCTGTCTTTTGATTTAACCCAGCCTACTAGTACGGCATCACCACATTTTCATAGCAATTTTGGCTCTCTAAGCAGATATAAGTCCATGCCAAAACACCCCAAAATTGTTTGATTTCTTGTTTTGGCTGCATCAGTCCAGTTTAATTCTGTGACCTTTGATGCCTGACTGATTTATCTCAATATATTAAACCAGGCCTATCCCCCAACCCATTACTCTAATTTAGGCAGCCCATTGCAGTTTTTCAATTTATAGATTTCATCATCTAAATTTAGCCAATATTGATTTTCAATATGAAACTCCAAATCAAGGGAAATAAAGACTGATGTTGAGAATATTTACACCTTTTCCATTTCTAGCATACATTTCTAGTCTTCTTCCTGCCAAACAATAGGAAGATTTAAGAACCCAGTTTATGACTGTTAAAAGGACTTTTGATAACTATTGATATTCACGTGTCCAGACACATTTTTCATTTTAGATTCTCTGTTGCTTCTGGCTACAACTGCAGAATATGATGAGTCTACCAGCCAGTCAAGTGTGGATAACTTGAGTTTCTACAGCATCTAAAATTTTCGTCTATATTTAGGCAGGTGAATTCTTCTCACTCTGCCTACTATACAGAGTAAAGCGTATCTGTTGAATTAGATTTTCTCTTGACTATCTGCTGTTAGTGATCCTGTGGTCTGTGAAATTCATTCTGTCTCTGAGCCCAGGACTCTATCACAGCTGGGTCAAGTTCATGTCTGTTCCTTTAAATAGGGAATATGCAAGTCAGAGTTTTCAGCAGATCTGCTTGCCAAAGAATTCCATTTAATCAAATAGTGTGACTTTCTGTGTGTCAAAGGCTTTTGCATCACATACTTATCTCCCCTATAATCCAAATATTTCAGTTAGTGAAAATCATTCCAAATGTCAGGAGACTAAACAGTGGCATATTGGTTGTCCTGGCTGATCTGTTGCAAGCAGCAGCAGAAGTTTGCACTTTCCAAATCTAGTGATAGAGATACAATCATGTGAACTGAATACTTCATTCAGATATGATAAGAAAGTCGACTGTACAGTAGCAAAGAAAACCAATTGACCTCTTCTGTGTCCCTTCTCCGTTCACCAATATCATATAAGTCTTAAAAAAAAGCTCTCCCTCTGAATGCATCTCTCAGCTGTGTGTTGCACAGAAAAGGAAGGGTATTTTTCCTAATATAATTAAGGGACTGAGTGAATCTCTGAAGCATTAGTTTTGGTAAATTAAATACTTCATGAATGCCAGAGCAGCATTACTGCTCTCCAGTTCATTTTAAAATTGCCTGGTGAGGATTTACCAGGGGCTAAAGTGACCACAGCCCCTCATTCAGATCACTCTCCCTCCCAGTTCTTCCCATCAGAAATCCATGTACAATGCTTTGGCTTTTTCTGCTTCCTGGGACACTGACTTTGTGGAGGGATGTGCCTGCTGTGCTCCGTTGATGGCAAGAGGTCCCGAAGCACTCAAGGAACATCATTCCAACGGAGGCATCTGTACCACTCCCAGAACAGTCTGTACTTCAAACTCCTGCTTACATGTTGCTGGTGATGAGAGCCGCGGTACATCCAGGCATGGGAGCCCTTCTGTGCCACAGGGGGTGATCGTCAGCCTGCACTCCCTTTTTCTCTCTTTAACTTGCCCATGTCTGATGCTGGAAGAGTATCCCAGTCCTTCAGAATAGCCCTAGACCATTCCAGTGAGCTTCTCAGTTAGTTACTGTGGGGATCTTGGGTATCAGATGCTCAGTTTTAACTGCAGTAATTAATTTTAGTAAATGCTCCTTCAAATCTTTCTTTGTCAACAGATGGTAAATTTTTATTGCATCCTTAACATCATATGTGATGTAACATCTCCTTCCGCTTTATTAAAAATACAGAATATAAGTAAATAGTGGATAGTTTTGACAAATACATATCACTGCTTAAAATGTGACTAAGAAGGTCTTGATTAGTGGAAAAATCTGGATGTTATGAATATTATGAATCTGACTGAAAAGAAAAAGAGTTTTTGTGGTTACTTGGAACTTACTTTGGGCTCACTAAAGCTTATTAAGCTCCAAAGGTCAACATTGGCTTTCCAGGTCCATGCTGGCTTTGTGCATTGGGTGTCTTTAGATCATACTGCTGGGTAACATGGGTGCTGGGATTAAACCTGCTCACATCCTGCAATTCACACTGTGCCCATCTAAAGCTCTCCTGGAACTGGGGTGCTTAGAAGTGCAATCCTGAGGCACTGAGATGATTCTTCAGGAGCAAAATTAGGGCTGTTGAGTTTACAGCCTCAGCCTTTGTATCACATGAAAGAAGTTGAATTGTTTCTGGGCAAGAGTTGTCCTGTGATTAGTGTATCTGTTTTGTCGTGTCTGAGGTTGCGCCAGCAAGCTCTGTTAGTACCAGCAAGTTCTGCATCCATAGCAATAACTCAAAATCTGGGTAAATGTCACTTGACTGTGTATTTAAACAAGTAGTTCCATTTCAACAGTGGAAATAATGAAGTCTAGTTTGCAACAAGTTTGTATCTTGCAGTTAACAGACTTTTTAACCGTATTATACTAACCACAGTGTGATCTCACCCTTCTTGGACATCAAATAGCATAAGTAGAATTTGTATAATCATGTTTAAAGGGTGAAGTACATAAGTTTATAATAATTTTGAGTCCTTCTCAGTATGAACTCAGTCTTTTTTTCAATAGTTGCAGCCTTTAATATGTTTCCAAGGACCTATAATCAAAAGCTGAGAAAATGTCCAGAAAATATGACAACAAAACCAATTTTTCTTATTACCCAGGTTCTCATAGCACTAGAGTTTGGAATGGGAATGATTAAAAGAGTTTGCAGAGGCAGGAAAGCGCAGCATAATTAAACTTAGATTTTGTTTACCTTATTGCCTGGTGTGAGAGGAGAAGACGTGTTATTTATTTATAAATCTAAATAACTAGTTGAAATAAAATAGGAATATGCAAGAGCAGAGAAGCATTAGAACAAGATCACACAGTTTAATTGTGTGTCATACTTGCCAGAGACGTGCTGTTTCTTCGAGATCTAATTGATAGCTGAAATCAAGCAGGTGAAAACAAGTACACGTGGGGCCTTCACCATACCTTATATCAGGGCATTCAGTTTTTAATAAACATGTAAGAGGAAAACTGTGCACAACATCCACTTTTATTAAAAAAAAAAAAAAAGAGGTTCTGTCCTTCCACAAGATTATAATTTTTGGCAGAGGCCGATAGGTGAATTAAAAATAATAATTTTGTACTCTCCTGCAAATGATGAACAAACCCTTCCCTCAGTATGAGCTCCCAGAAATATTCCTCAAAAATAGAAACCAGAAATAAAATTGTAATGAACATCAGTAGATTCTATTT
Source organism: Oxyruncus cristatus (assembly GCA_013399855.1). Taxonomy (NCBI): domain Eukaryota; kingdom Metazoa; phylum Chordata; class Aves; order Passeriformes; family Cotingidae; genus Oxyruncus; species Oxyruncus cristatus. The sequence goes on along the minus strand of VXAY01000458.1, from coordinate 479,963 downwards.
TTGTACAAGGTCTGTTAATAGGGTATCTGATTCTCCTTGTGCCACCTGTTTTACATCAGTTTTACAGTGAACTGACACCAAACTTTTTTCTTGCTTTTCCCTGTCTAAGAGGGAATGTGTTTCTTGTGAGTTACTGTTCTGCACAAGATTTGTTATTTAAGTTGTATTTCAAATTAATGATAAATAACCATTGGATAGATGCAAGCTGTGATAAGCTTCCTCAACTGTACTGAAAAAAATATGGGACTACCGCCTTCACTCTCTAAATGTAAGGAAGGGGCATTGTCCAATTAAAAACATTTTTACCTCTTTTCTCAGTACAGATTTTTTTCCCATATTTTCTTCAGTACTCCATAGAATTAAATTCTCCCTCCATTAAGGAACCAGGATAATTGGAGTTGAGGTCAAAACTTGACAAAGGTAATGCTATTAGGACTATGTATGGGATAATGTGGGGTTTCCAGTCCATGGACTTGATGATTTTTCATCTTCCCTTAGAAAACAACTTGAAATATTTACAAGCCCATGTCAAATTTTAGATCCGTGAGGTGAAACAGTTTAAAAATGGCTGCTTACAATTTTTAATATAATATTCTAAAAAATAAGCATTGAGAAGCATATTTAGGCACCTGAAAAAAAAATCCTTTTTTACTGCTCAGTGCCTCCAATAAAATAATCTCATTTCTGCCTGGCTCATTTTTCATCCCTTATTCTGGTGCTGAATTTTAGGCATTGATGTCTGAAAGCTGTGGTACGGTAGCAGAGTTTTTGGTACTAGGCACTTTTGAGAATGTCTACTGAGTTCAGCACACAACCCCTTTTCCTCTGCTTTCCACTTGAAGTACTCTTTAAATTCACGTAGGCACACTTCATTTACCTCTAGCACAGTATAGAGAACTCCATGTAAGTGCTAACAAATACAGCCACAAAAGGAAACCTATTAAAGATCATTTAACAAAAATGGAAAACATCTCACTGTAAAGTGTGTAGGGGAAAAAAATATAATTCCTTTTTGAAGCAAGTATAGGAGAATGTGTGAAGCAAGAGCCTCTAAACACTGTTAGAGGTTTCAAGATCAAATGCAGCAGCATAAATTCACCATGAAGCAACAATATTTTGAACCTTATTATAATGGATAAATTTGACTGAACTGGAAGTTTAATAAATTTGACTGCTTTAGGGAGACTTATTAGAAACTAAGAATCCTGATTAAATCTAGAGAAGTATCAGAAAATCTTCAAAATTATGATTCTGTATCAGGAAAGAAACTCATTTTCTTAAAAGCTGACCCTATTCATGAGGCAATGAAGATAACAGAAATAGAAAAACTGTCTGTGAAATCAAAGGAAGAAAAAGGGAGAGAAATGAGCTTCAATCTAGAGAACAGAGAACTGGTAATAAAATAGGAATTGCAGAAAAATCATGTCTGCCAGTAAAAAGTGTAATATAAATTTATTTTTTTCCAATTACATTGGGAACAAAGGAGATTGTATTAATGGCATAGACCATTATGAAATTGGACATGGCTGAAATGAAGATAATTTCTCAGGAAATGTTCAACAACTCTTCGTATTCCCTGTTTAGAAAGACTGATGCACAGGAGTTACATAAGAACAAGGAAGAACTATCTAGCCTGCTCATAGAGGTAGAGCTGATACCATTGCTGATGTCAATAACTAGAGTCCAGAGTTTGAAAAAAGATGGCTTAGATATTTAGTCTGCTAGTGTCAAGCTTATTATACATCTGAATACTGAGGAAGTTTCATAGAGTTGAATACCAACCCTATTTGCACCAGTAATGGGAAAGGGTGAAAGATGTTCTGGTTATCCTGAAAACAAAACCAAGTGAAATAATGTGAAAAGTGCTATCTGAGAAAGCCACTGAAGAATAAAAATCTAATTTATCATAATTAATGTGACTCTAAGGAAATAGATCATTTCAAACAGGCCTGACAGATTTCAAGTGCATGCCAATGGTGAATCATCATCAAATGGTGGGTTTCCTAGTGAGGTACTGCTCAGATTGGTATTGGGCTCAATGTTTTTTCAACACTTCATCAATGATATGAGGAAGCAAATATGAAATCAGGGATGATAAAATGTGTGGATGGAAATGTAAATAACACTGAAGATTTGGTAGTTGTTAAGAGAAGTCTGGATTGCTTGATTAGCTGCTGCTATTCAGTGAATGCTCCTGTTCAGGTGTACTATATGGAACAGTGTTCATCAGCGAAGTGAGACTTTAGGTAAGACTTAAGGAAACTTCGGCCTGGAAAATGGTGTATATAGGTGATAGTTTCAGTCTTGTGTCTTTTGCTGCATGAATTTAACCCTAACACATTCTACATTTCTGCATCTATAAGTTTAGCCAAGCAATTCTCGTCCTTTTCATAGATGTTCAGATCTTTTGCCCATGCTTTTCTCCCACTTTTCATGCATGAAAATATTTCTTGTAATGGTCTTGGTATCATCTGCATGATGAAATGTACATGCACACGTGCGCACACACATACACGTGTGTGTGTGTGTGTGTGTGTCTTGACATTTCAGCGTGTTGAAAGTCACATTAAACTATCCCTCAGTTGTTTTGGCTCCCTTTTCCTTCAGGAGACATACTTGTTCATTTAAATATATACTGATAGATACTTTCCCTTATGTACTGCTGCAAGTTCCATTTTTCCACTTTATTTTCTCTCAGATTAAGTCCATATTTTTTGTTAACCTGGACTGTATTTTTATATTGCTGTGTGATATCAATATTAATTATAAATCATGACTTTTTTTTTTTGAAACTGGCATAACTGCATTTGGCACTATACTGCCAAGGCACTGATTGAGAACCAACACATCTTTGGAACAAGGCTCTTTGTAGGATCATTTGCTGGTGCAGTTCTCTGCCTCATGCCTGTGAAGTGATCTCTAAGCTAAGGGTCTTTCTTCTCTTTGCCTTTACTTCATTATATATTCTTCCAAATATTGGGTCGTAATTTGGTTTGGATTGTTTTGACCAAGTGGTTTTAGTGCAGCTCTTGAAGACACATTTGAAGTATGTCTGCTTGTCTGCTTCTGTGTTCATTGCTTGCAGTATTTTGTGTTCTCCATAACATAAGAATATCATCTAGCTTTCATAAACTTTACTTTGACTTAAATGACTTCACTTGGCAAGCTCTAATTGCTGTTTTAGGATAAATCTCACTCTATAGATTTTATATCTCAGATCAAAATTATGATTAATTTTTTTATATATTAGCAGAAGCTCAATCTCCCACAACTGCAATATTAGATTTTCAGGTTTATATCAGTCAAAAAAATAGTTACCTTATTCTTTGAACTATTACATAAAACATATAAATTGTATTTTATTCTTAATGTGACAGTGCAGAACTTCTCACATTTCAAAATCGTGTCTTCATAGCTATCCTCCTCTGCCTGAATTAACTGAAATCTGTTAAAAACAAGTACATTAGAACAATTGCTCATCAAATTACAGCTGCTCCCAATTATTTCTGGTAGCTGGTGACTGTCTAATATTATGAGAAGTTTTTTGAAAAATACTGTGCTAGTTTAAGACATACTCAGAAAGCAATTGAGGTTATGGGCTTAGAATTCTGTATTAGAAAATATGAACTACATGAAGCTAACTGTGGCCTTTATATTTATAAATATGATATATGTGCAAGTGCAGGCAAATTCATTTAAAAACCCAAAAGAGTTGAAATGTTGAAAGGTGAATGACTCAATTTTTCAAAATGTTGAATGTTAGGAGCAAATTAATATGATATCCATGATCATAAAAACAAACTCTTTGTCAGGTTACAGAAAATGATGTCTGCTTGGATTTCTAACACAGAATCTCAGTTTTAATTGGAAAGCAATCTGTGTGTTTTAAAAGTTGGGTTTTTTTCCCCACTGTGTCGGTAGATATAATAGCAGATCTATCCTTGCTTGGTTTCAATCGACTGCATCCTTCATATCGGCTTTTTATAACAATTCTGTGTTGGAAGTTACTTTGGCAGGAGCTGGCAGGGAGACATCGTGCAGGTCCTGAGAGACAAATGGGTGCTGCAGGGTAGGGCAGGGTAGTGCAGGGTAGGGTAGGGCAGAGTTGGGCTTCCAGTGGTTTCTCTTCTTGCTGCAAGGGATGCTCAGCTGCAGGAGGCATAGTCAGTGAAGGTGTGAGTCTCTGAAGAATTCACCACAGGGGCCTAAAGCCTTGATAATTTCCAGTGAGGGAGGTCAACCAGGAAATAATAGGAGACACAGTAGGGTGGCTTTTAGCTTCTGTGATTTTTTTAGACATTTGGAAAGTAAGACATTACTCTGCTGCAAATTATATATGCAATCACATTGTTAATTGTTCAGAGTCTCTGGAGATTCAGTGCAGATAAACTTGTGTGTTCCACCTTCAAATACTGCCAGATTTAGCTCTGAGTTCACAGTGATTGTAATAGTGCCCAAGGCTCACACGAGAATGTGAACTGTATGTCTGACTATTCAATCAATGGCCTTATTACTCCACTAAGTCTTTGTATGGGTGCTGTTCTACACACTACGAGGTAGAGGTGAAAAATGGAAAGAATCAGTGAATATCTGTAAAAAGACTGACCTATAGAAAACTGATGCACATCCTGCATAGAAGCTGTGGAGAAAATTCAAAGACTTTATATTGAGGACATTGACTGATGTGTATTTTACAAAACAGCAGCTGCAGAGCTCTGTTAATGAAGCATATTGCCTAATGCTTCTACAGAAGATGGAAAAGTTAGAAAACATTCATTTACTCTCAGCCATTTATGAAAAATGGTGTCTGAAAATTTTAGATTCATAAGAAGGAGACAAAAATGTTTTTCAGCTCCAAACACTTGCAATAAAATTGCAAGAATGTGCTTGTAATCCCTCTAGCCACATGGATCTCAGACAATTAGGAAAATCATTGCTCTTCCCTGCTGTCTAAACAAACCTGAATAAGTTGTCTAAAGGCAGAGAAGGTGGAGCTAAACAATTTCTGATATATATTTTTGTTAAGAGAAGTTTTAAATCTACTGAATGTAAGTGTACTTCTGGAGTTTATAAATACAATGGAAAAATTTTAAAAATAATCAGGTCAAGGTGGGGAAAATGACCAAAGACCAGCACATAACTGGTTCCTGATGAACATTAAAGGTGATAATTTCTTTTGGTCTGTAATATAGTACTTAATGACTAACTTTATTAAAAACTGTGTTTGTGGTAAAAATGAGTAGGCAAAGGTGTGAAGAGATATGTCATTTCTGTAAAAGACAAGTAGGAGGAGAAAGGGAAAAAAAGTTCATATAAAGCTTAACAGAGAAGCTGAGAGGATATGATTAAAGACAGTGGGGTTTTTTGAGGTTAGGAAGTTTGTTCAAAACTTTTATAATTGTTAAAAGAAAATTCCCAGGAAGTAATTTTCCACCTAGTACAGGACAATTGGTTGTTGGTTTAATTTGTTTTTACGTATTCATGTCTGCAGAAATAATGGCCTTTTTGTGTACTTGACTAAGAATGTGACTGTTTCAGGATTCTTTGCAAATCAGCTTTGAGTGAAGGACTTTTGACAGAGTGACTTTTGAAAGATTTGGCTTATGATTTAAAACAAAAATAAAGGAATAATATTAGGTATTTTTACAGTTGCATTTTATGGAATATTTAATAGTGATTTATTCAGTGTCTATAATGTGAGGCATCTTCTTCAGTAAAAATCATTCACAAGTGGAGACTTCTGGAGCTATATAGTTATTGCTGTCATTTCACCTAGAGAGGGTAGATTGCTTTATTCTTGAGGGTTACATAAATTTATGCAGGAAACTTTTCCTTTTAAAAGAATTTTAATTTTTATGACATATGCTTACACTTATTTTTCCCTTAGATATTTTATATTATAATTGAGCCAAACCCAAAAGTTGCAGTAACAATTCCACCTATTTCTGTCAAAAGTAGTTCTCTTGAGGATGACATAAATTATTCGCAAAGATAATTCACAGGTAACAATCAATTTTCATCTTTAGGAAATCTAATAATGCTGTTTAGACTTGAAACTTAACATGCTGAGACAAATCTTTGGGAACACACCAAACCAAATATCCTGCATGATATTGATAGCATTTGCTCTAACCACGTATGTACATCTTTTACCAGATTCTGTTCAGCACTCTAACATATTTCCTACACTTTCAAACAGAATGTTAGGCATGAAGTTCACACAGATTTGGGTTCAAGGGTCAAAAAAGATATAGTCTCTCTGGTAGAGCATTCTCTCTAGGATGCAGCAGAAGCATTCTTTGTGTAGAGCTGGCACATATTTATTTAATTTGATGAATGGAAGAGATTATGTGTGCCATGGAAGGAGTGCTACATCACCAAAGGCTTCCTTGGAATGTCAGTGTATTTTTCCTTATACTAGCATATCCTATACAAAAACCTTACCAAGTTATACTGTACTGGAGAGCATATTATTAATTCCCACTTTGGGGAAGACATTTTACAAAATGAAAAAAAATTAAGCAATGAATTGTGAAGGTACATTTTGACCAGTAGTTTTCTGTTTTGCCAAGAATTGGGTGGAACAGCTACAGATGTAGCAGGTAAGTATGCTTCACACATTTATATGCATGCTATAGATATATATAAAATATAGATATATGTGTGTATATATACACATATACATATATGTAATATATATATAGTGTGTATAAATATACATATATATGTATATATATATGCACATGTTACATTTATATACATGCTATTTTAAATGGATTTTTTTTTTCATTTTCAGAAGAGAGAAAAACTGAAAAATACAATGGTCATAGTTTAATAGAGTTCAGGAAAGCAAGTGGGTCTTGAATTCCAAGGCTGAGATTTACTGTTTTAACTAAATTATTTTTCTTTTTTTCCATTAAACCACCAAATTAGTGATTGGCTTGGCATGATCACCTAAAAATTTACAGATCAGTACTTAAATGAGTGCTACAGGCTTTATCATGCAACAAGCATATTCTCACTAGTCTATGCAGCTCTCATTAAATTAAAACTATAATTTATATCCACATGCAAAGTAAAGCTTTCTTTGAAGTCTGTGATTACTAACATATTTGAGGTTAAGCAGTTATTTATATAAATTGCTGGGTAAGGACTAGTCTGTTCAGCATTCTGGAGGATCAAATTCAAATGTCCTGAATCAACAGCTACTGGTTTAATTTCCATGGCTGTGAAATCAGTCCCTGTGGACTGTGGGGAAAAGAAAAAAAGAAGCACCAGCTCTGATAGTTGTACTGAAGACCTTCACTGATAAATGGTTTAGCCCAAAAACTGAGCAAAGTGCTGTATGAGGAGCCACCTCTTCCACAAAAGTAAAAGATGTGAGAAGATACAGATCAAACGTGAAAAGAGAAGCGTGTGGGAATATAGGTGTGGATGTAGTCACCTACATAATCAGATCTTCTTATTTGTAATCCTCAGCAATCATGCCAGGTTTGAAGGGTCCACAGTATCATGTGTGCCACACACTATCTGTACATCTCATGGGCCATAAAACATTTCTGCATCCCATTAAAATCACAAGCTCTGTAATAAAAGTCTTAGCTAAAGTTTTCCACAGGAAGAGATCAAGAGACACTGTGGTTATTCTCAGTGCACTAACAGGATGTTTATTAAATAATCTTTCCAGATAATCCCCCCCCAAAACCCACTCCATATGAACAAATATTCCAGTGGCTTTTTACTCACTGATACAAGAAAACTCCTCCTCAGTCCCACTCCTAGTGATCTTTTTAAGATTAATAATTACTGTAAATGTTGTATTTATTATTTTGAATTAACTTTGCAGTGTGAATCCAAGACAACTTCCAGTTTTGCGTATACACTGATGGATGCATTTTTATCTCTGTAAGCCTGTTGTTTAGCATTATGTAATACTTACCCCTACTTAGACATCTTCATTAGCATTCACGAGATTAACACATTAATCATCGCTAAGCTGTGGTCTGCTGAAGTACTCACACATACGGTGCATGTACTAGTCGATTGTACCTCTAAGCCATGTGAGACCACATTCACGTCAGCTAGGCTGCACCTTTTCTGAGAGAACTAGCAGATCAATTGTTTCTAGCGCTGTGTAGCATCAAGGTTAGGCCTTTTGCTCAGCATCTGTGTTAAAAATGAAAGTTATTGTAACCTTCATTGACTGAAGAATGCTTGAAGCACAGAAACAGTATTCTTTATAATTGCTTTGTAAAGTAGTCTTACACAAAGAAACTGGAGAGCTTTCCATAGTGAAGGCAGAACAATAAGAGTCAGGGAAAGCTGAACTGTTCTGAACACTGCAGTACAATGGAGCTTCACAGAGTGTTTTGGCAGTCTTTCACCAGGCCAAAGAGACATAGCTACAAGGTTTTCCTTTAAAAAATGAATTTTCACTTAGGGCAGGAAGGTTGTTTTTGTTTTTGTTTGTTTGTTTTTGTTGTTTTTTTGGGGGGTTGTTTGTTTGGTTAGGGTTTTTTGTTTGTTTTTGCTTTTGTTTTGTTTGTTTTTGTTTTTGTTTTCCTCATTTTTGGGGTCTGAAAGGTGTCATTGTCAAGAAAGGAATGCAATATCAAAATCTCAAAGAGTCTTCACAACCAAAAATGAGTAAAGTAGTCAGCTCAAGTCAATTGAAATGCTTTATTTAATAGCTTAAAATATTTCTTCTCTATTTGACTGTGGTTTTTTTTTTTAATATTTTGTTTTATTATTTTCTGAACTTATTTTTAGCTCAGGAAAAGTAATCTTAAAATTTCAAAGCACCATTATGAAATGTTTTGATGTTTTCTGAACTTTTTGTATGTTTTTTTTTCCAGATTATCCAAGGTCAGTTCTTTCCTGATTCAAATTAATAGGTATTTTCTATTTCAGTGTATGCAACTGAAAGATTCCCATTGCAGTTTTGAAAGGGTCTTTTTACAACAAGGATAAAACTATGACTATTTGACACTTACATTGCTTTTATACATGTATTCTAGTATCTGTAAAAAATGCAGAATGTTTTCATTATCAGTTGAATTTTGGGACCCTCTAATGATTATATTTTGTTTCTTGGAAAGCTTCATTTTGTTACAGTGTTTCTAGTAGGACTTAGTATAGCTTGTCGATGTCCTCTTCAGATCACTAATGCAAATCCTGGCTATGGCAACCTTACTGTCTATAGTGTTTCCAATATAGAATATGAGAAATGTATAATAAAGCCCTTAGAACTACTTAGGCACTGGTCTGTGTTTGGGAGCCGCTGTTCCAGACACTTGCTGTTTTCTTTTATTCTTAGGAAGGAGTCACAGTTTAGTTGCAGAAGGACCAGGGGTAAATTATTCTGTTGTTTAAGTGCTTTAGGCGTTACAGCAGCTAAACAGATCCTGCTGCTGTTCTGGCATCCTGAGGCAGTTCTGCTGTGACTCACAGAGTTACTAATGAAGTTATCTGGGTGCGTTGCTGATGAGCAACTGTCCTTGCGAGTCACTGCCGGTTCCTGCCCCACAGGAGCCCAGCCCCTGTCTGCTGCGAGGGCGATGCCCAGCTGTGACAGGGCAGCTGGGGACAACAGCAACGTGAGCCAGCACTCACAGCATGGCGGCTTCAGGTTTACCTTCCTGTCTCTAAGAACAGGTTTTGTCTCAGGCTCCCCAGGATAGTGGATTAGGGCAACAGATGACGACAGAGCAAAAGCTAAAAAGGCTGGGAGGACTTGCAGAGCGCTAAGCTTTAGACCCATGTGCCTCATTACATGTTCAGGGATGTCAGTGGGAATACGTGACCAAAAGAGAGGGAGGAATTGGCAATGAAATACCAACAGGAATGGTGAGGTAGCTCTATTTTTTTGATTCTCAATTAATACAGGGAATTAATGTAGCAAAGTGAAGGAATTTATTTTAAGTGAAAGTAACACAAGTTCACACCTCAGAGAATTGTGATGATATCTTGCTGCACCAAAATGTTCTTAATAAAATATGAGAAAATTCTTCAGTTCTGAAACTTAGTGAATCATTCTTGTGAAGAAAGTCCTGTTTGAGTAAAAGAATTATAGCTTGAAATAGTGCAAATATTATAATTCTTAAATACAATTTTTATTGCTCAAGTTAGCCGACAGATCTTGGGATTTTTCAGGCAGTGTAGCAAAGGACAAGTTCTGGTAGTAATCATATCATACCCTCAAATTGAAGCTCTGTTCTTGGTGAATTTAAGCACATCCAGTTGACATGATGCTGAATGTGACTTGTCCCTTGCTATATCAGTTGCAAAATCAGCATTATATTTACAATTGTTAAAAATGGAATAGGAGGAAAATGTCCTGCCTAAGCAGGACTGTTCAGCTACTGTGTAATTAAATAAATAAAAAAATTACTACTGTACTGTACTCTCATACATAATGGAAAAAACTGTTACAATATCCACATTTATCTCACATTTCTAAAGTAATTTTGAAAAATCATGTCATAGATGTTAACAATTCTGCTTTTGGCTTTGCTGTTGAATGAAGTAATACATCATGAAAAGACCAAAAGAAATAACTCCTTGGCCAACATCTTAAGCAATATTCTGTCAGGTTTTCTGTCGCACCCATAAAGACTCAAATAAATACATTCATAGAATTGAGTCTTTCATATTCACACTTTACTGACTTGTAAATTAAAAAAGAAGTTACCTCTTCTTTGTGAATATTTAATAACAAGACTATGCAACAGTCAAATTTTAGCCTGTGAAGAATTCATTGTATACAGAAAATATTTTAAAGGTCATTTACTAAAAGAGTATTCAGGAACCAACTATGAATTTAAATGAGTTTATGTTTATGTATTTTTTTCCTCTAAACTCAAATGAAATGGTTTGGAAAATATTTGTGTAATTTTTGAGGTATGATAGAATATTTTAAGTAGGTTCCAGTACACTGAGAAACAGAAATCCATTAATAGCAGCGGGACCTCCAAATAAAGTTGAACAACACTAATTTTAATCTGCAATAAAATATAAAATCCACACAAATGAATATGCAGATTTGGGGTTTAAAATTACTTGCTATGTTTTAGTGAACCAATTTCTACTGACTTCAGAAAACCCTATCAGGAAGTTCTCGCTTTGAAAAATCAGAATCAGCATTTCAACCCACTAAGCTCTTTTCGAGACCATAGGAAGCTCAGCATTAACACCCTAATCAGAAAGATGGATCATGAATCTTTCCCTCTCCTTTTTGTCACACTCCTCAAGCTCCAACTGTATTTACTTTTTCTCCTCTTCTCTCAAAAGAGGGAACCCTAGCTGCTCATTCCCTTCTAAATGTGAAGACTTTCATAGTGCTCCATCATCTCTCAGCAGCCTTTTTGTCTCTTTATTTTCTTCTCCCAGTCTCAAAATAAGACTGGTCTAGCTCTTCTAGTACTGCTCTCAGTACTGAGAGAACTCTACATATGACATTTTTTTTGCTGCTTAACCTAAGATTTCCACTTATTTTTTGGTCCATGTTTGATCTTCCAGTTCTGTGTTTGTGGTCCTTGTTTGGTCCCCTGTGGATAAATGGAAATATCCAGTTATGGTTCCTCGTGCTTCAAATGCAGAAGAGCAGCGGAAAAGCAGCAGCTTTGCCTGTATACATCATTGCTGACCCCACCCTATCAGCCATGTTTTAGCCTAGAGAAGTGGCATCTTAGTGTGTTCTATGTGTTTCTGCTCTTCAAGCAGCTATTCAGGCTTCCTCTATGAAGTTCTTTCTTCTAGGGAGCTGTCAGCACTTTTACATGTGTATCAGGATTAGCTATGGCTCTATGGATGTTCCAGCCTGACAGATGCTTTTCCACAGTTCCCTTACAGAGGGGAAGGAACATCTATTAGAGGTCATATGTGCTGGGCTTCCTCCTTGGCAAGGGAGCAGAGCAGGAATTACCCCTGTGGAGCCTTACAGACTGTAACAACAAAGAAATGAGCTACTGTAGCACTCAAGGTTTTGATGTTAAAGCAATCGCTCCCTGCCAGGAATTCAGTGCCTCATTCCTCTTCCTGGGACCAGCCTCCTCTGTAGTGCTCACACCGGGTGTTGATTCCCTGGGCACTGCCTGATCTCTCTAATCATTTCCCCTGGCATTTTCCAAATCACCCAAATTGTCTGTGTTCACACTGGGAATCATACCCAGTTTGAAGCCCTTAGGCACGGTGTGCTCTCTCCACATGTGCTGCGGTGACCCTCTTTCCTCCATCAGTATAGCTGTTCTATGTCTCCACAGTCTTCATCAATTTGCTGCTGCTTTGCTTTTTCTGCCTCCCTCCCTCAGCTTCCACAAAGCACCCTGAAGGTCTGCAGGCAGTGACATCTCCAAGTCAGAATAAGTGGTGGGTGTTCTGAGCCTGAACTGACTGTGTCACACTTTTAAATAGAACAAGAGGTACTCAGCAAACAGGAGGAAAGTTCAGAAGGAAGGCACCTGCAGGTTAGTCAGGCTGTCTGCCAACCTTAACATGCAAAAGCCAGATTTAAACTGAAAGGTCCAAGGGTTACTACTTTTCTAGCTCCAAGATGTTATCCTTGTTCAAAACAAGTCCTAACAACAGATTTTAACTCTATTTTACAGGAGTCTGTGCTCCAGATAACTCCAGATACTCTGGAGAGATCCTTCTCTGCTCTTAAGGCTTTGTGTATGAACACAAAGGAGCTTGTGAGCTTGTGTGTCTTCATTCCTCTACATCACATCACCTTCGAGACTGTTGTTCCCTTACACTCAGTGTTAGGACTGAAGTCTTCCCAACTTCAGCCTGACAGCTAAGGCTTTTAGGGTTTCCATTTCCTCTTTGGGATCATCTGCCAATAAGAGTGGAATCTAACGAAGTTTAGCTAAGTAATGAGGTTGAACTAGGCTAAACTCAAATGAGACGGTGGTGGCTGTCCTTGAAAACTATGGTACTTCTTAAGCTGTGTCTATCTTCAGCAGCCCCTCATCAGCACTGAAAGAACACCAAGAACAGCAATAGAGGATTTCAGAAGTGTTCCTGTAGCTCTAACATTTGATGAGATTGATCCAGTGACTTTTTGGGAGGGATCAACAGATAGATGCTGTGAGATGAACGTGATAGGATCTGCAGGATTCAGGATGTACAGTATGAGGGGAGGTGCTGGATGTAAGGCAGGCTCTTGGTCAGAGGCACATCAGCTTTCCCAGGTCTCCTACAGTAGTGAGCTGTGAATGAGTTAGAGTCATCAGTCATGTGAAGATTTTCTTATAGATGGTGTTTTTCTTGACCCTGAGAGACACCAAATGCCTGTAATCTTGTAGTGAGTATGTGTGTGTATGTCTGTTGCCAGGTTTGCCACTCCCAAGTATGGACACAAGGAAATTAGCATCTCTGAGTAAGTTTTCTTTTTCAGCCCAGTATGACCAACAGAATTGATGGGAAACTTTACTTCGCTTGTTGGACCGTAAGGGAAGGAGTAGTATAACAGCTCTCTACTCTTGTGCCTAACGTGGCCCAGCACATGTCTTCATGTACAGGACTAGCCTCACTGTCTGAAGAGGTTGATTTAGGGTCAAAAAGAAGAAGATGAAGAAGGAAGAAGAGAAGCAAGACAGTGAATGACTAGTCTGATTCCTTCATTTAGCTCATATCCCCTTCTGTTCCCAGTCCTCTGGCTGCGCAGGTGCCACTGATTGTGAGAAGTGAGTCAAACAATGGCTTTAATGCTTTGCAAATCTGTGCTTTGCTATTCTGGTTGAAAGTTTAGCAATAAATAATTCAATTAATTAATGTAATTAATACATATATTTAATTCATCTTACTCTATATTTCATAAGTATTCCTGGTTTGAAGTGTCTTAAAACCTTATTTCTTAACCTTATACTTTAATCATAAACTGTATCCTTCTTAAAGACTGCCCTAATATTTTGGTTTCAAGTCTCCATTTGGCATACATATTTTTTGGAATTGGAAGAAAGGAATAATTCTGAGTCTGTTTCAAAAAATCTAATAGTGCATAACTAATTTTAAAATAATTTTATAGTGTACTTTTGAATTTAATTTTGTCTCTCTTGTAAAGTATTTATCTTGAAAGAACATCATAGCATGCTCTTTAGGTTTGTCTTTTTTTTGTTGTGTGTGGGTGATTGACAGATACAACCTTAGAAGTAGCTTAGCAGCTTTTTGGACTGGGATCCCCGTCAGCATATGCCACTATATTGAGCATTTCACTTCAGAACATTAATAACTTGTGCTTTCAGGAATTAAACATCATATTTGCAGTTCCTTCGATTCTTTTCTTATTGGTTTCCTTTGAACGAAAGGAGCTGTTGTAATGGTCCAAGCTCAGCATGGAAGAGACCAGAGGATATTTCTTCTCCCCCCTTTGGATTACTCTTTGACAGCTTTTCTATTTCTGTCAGCTTGTTCAATATATCATTTTCCTCACATGAGAGAAAGCAGTTATTAAGTTTTACTTGCCAATGGTGCAGAAAATGACACAAATGTTTTCCTTACTGAGCATTCTTAAAGTTCTTCCTGAGCATTAGGCATCCATAAAAATAGGATATTTCTTTTGATTAGCACCAAGAGTCGCTTTGTTGTTTTTTTTTCCCCTTAAAATCCATCTATTTCAGGTGCAAATAATTTAGAACAGTGTCATTAGTAAAATAGATGAGAGATACTATTGATCAGAGAGACACATGCTTTAAGTATTCTGGTATCAATAGGACCATAAGCTTGTTACAGAGACCTCTTGTTGGCAAGCTGATTTTTAAAAAGTCATTATTAAAAATTGTTTCAACTAGTCAGATCATATAAAATCTACTTGTACTGCAATATTCCAGATGCTTGATTATTGTTCTTCAGTGTAGAGACTTGCCAGTTTCTTCCTCCTGAGAATGTGTGACAGATTGCAGTACAATCTGTTGATGTCCTCGGTTGTAGCTGAAGTACACCATTGTCACCCATGCTAAAAAGCTGGGACATATACTGTTAATATATAATTTTGTGAAATGTATGCTAGTGTTTTGTGTCTCAGCAATTGCAAATGGTACATGGCAATATACTTGATCTGGTGAGGAGGACAATCAGAAGCAGAGAAAGACAAAAAAGGATAATTAGAGCAGCAAAATTTGGATATGCTAATTTAGTGAACAATACAGGTTAATTTGTCTTTAGTGTGTGTGCCGGTGTTTGGGGAAAAGGAGAGGAAAAGAACAGAGGAAACCATACTTCTGTTAGTCCCTGCTCTTTATTTTCTGCTCTGAAAGGTTAAGGCACAACATCCATCCCAGCACAAAGTTGCAAATGGTAAATGTTACAGCCAAGTCAATGACTGGCAATAAATCAGGAAATGTGGATTGTTTGTTCCCTCCCTTACCCTGTCAAGGAAGATCAGGAATAGAAACGCTTTTTAATAGTTTTTTTTTTTATTTTCCCAACATCATACTTTCTTCGTTTTGCTCTTTCAACTTCCTTTCCCAGTATAGCCTTTGCTCTTTGAAGTTCATTAAGGTTGCAGCTCAGGGAAGCATTTAAACATTAAGGATGTCTCCACTCAGCAAATGCCCCAGGTATCTGAAACATAGATTTGGTCTGGTCCTCTTATCCCCTTGTAATTACATGTTGTCATTTCTTCTCCGAGCACTTCGGTCATGAGGCTGGAGACCTAGACCCATACCAGCTTTGGGTACTGCCACCATGTCACATCCTGGTAGTTCTTATATCTTAGCATGGGTTTCACACCGATAGGGACTGGCTCTGAAAGCAGCAGTCTCCCTTCTCCTTCTGTCTTTGGCCGCTTCCCCTTGATTGGAAAGTGCAGTTACTCAGCTCCAGGGTCAGCTGGCTGCAGCTTACACAGCAGAACACCGTCCTGCAAAATCATACCTTATTTTTGTTGTCTTCATCACATGTGGCTGCACAGTCTCAGGGTCAGACCTAAGGCAATTTTTAGGAACACACCCCTGCAGAAGGCAGGTGTTTTGAGAGTGGGACTGCCCACTCCAGGAGTGTCGGTTCAGATGGGCTCCTTAGGGCTGTAACACAAAATTATGCCCTCAGATTTCCTGACGGAGCTGCACACAGTTCTTCCGTGTTCATGGATACAGTGTGATCCACAGTCATGAGATATTGTTTGGTTCTACTGTGTTGCAACAGCAAAGAGAACTTTTGTCTTCCACATTTTAAATGCATAAATATGGGTCTCTGTAGACCACACATATACCTGAGGGTGAGTATTGAGGTAAGAGAGAAAGGAATAAAGTAAGGCATGGTGGTTTTAAAACTTTTAAAGCTTTTTTCCCTTTAAAACCAGCTTCCCCTTGTCTGTTTTAGCTGACTGTTTTCCACTGTTCCAGGTTTTTTTATTTTTGTTTTTCCCATTTCATGTTAATTTGGAAATACCTGGATTAATAGAACGAAGAGAAAAACTGAGGCGGTAGTTTTGTTGCTAGTCTTTCTATTAAACATCTTGGAGAGATATAATAATCTGACAAAACTGTGTCTCTTGGAATTTAGGTGTAAGATCAGGCTGTGGCAGAGAAGGGCACAAAACATGGCTGCTTTACTAAAACACTAAGTTAACGCGTGCACGTTTGTGAAGGTACGTTGTTTATGGAATTCACTGGAAACAACATATAGTTATCTCAGGGTATAATTTGCTCTGAGAAGGAAAATAATGATGTTACTTCACAGCTCTATTAACTACACTGAAAGTGCTATTTTTTAAACATGTCACTTTGAAAACAGCCTTTGTTCTTAATTGTATTTGATTCCAGTAGAGAAGCTGTGTAATTTCCGTGGTGGATGAGGTAGCTGTGATACACACTGGAACAAAAGGCTGACTTAGGAAAGGTGGATATATCTGGAATTACTGAGTTCTCCCTGCATCTTTGAAAGGAACACAGGTCAAGTCAAATAGGTACTCTCACTTCCCTGGCAGTTTGTGAAAACATTCAGTGGGACCAAGATCAGCCTTTAGGTGAGCATGTTTCTCAGGTCATGTTCTCCTATCTTTTCTTGTGCTGAATAATACAACCCACCGGGAAGCCAAGCATTTCCATGTTGTGAAAACAGTAATTGTACAGGTGGAAAAAGCGGTAGATTACTGTACAGGCAAATATTTTTTACATGATATTTTCAGTCTTAGGAGGCCTAGGACTGTTTTTAGTCTTAGGAGGATGGATATAGTTTCCTGGTTAGTATTCTAGGATCATACATAGTTAAATTAGTTATTTTAAATATAGCATGTTTCAGTAAATAGCTTTTTATTTACTACCAGCAAATATTTAAATACATTAACAAAATCACCAGGTTATAGGTTTTCTCCTTTTTGAACTGTATCTGAACATGAACAAATCCCATCTGTGGTCTGGTACCACAGATACCAGTACTAAGGGAAAGTATTAACTGCATATGAAATTTGAAAAAGTATAGATGTTTGTTACTTACTATTTCTGGTAGCAGATGGTGCTGAAAGAAGATAAGTTCAAAGTGTTCATTCTAGGATGATGTGGAGATCAAGCAAACAAATTTATGTCTTAGGACAAATGGTTTTCAGTAACACAGAGTCTTGCTTTAAAGTGACATATTGATGATAGTTTAAATATGGACTAAAAATTTTCTGTTGTGCCCAGTACTCATGCATAGAAGTAGACCTGTTGATGTCAAAAGTTTCAGGTTAATGCCCTTTGTCTATTTTTTTATAATAGTTATTTCCTTTAAATTCCTCCAAGATGAGCTAGTGATAATGTTACTAAATTCGAAGAAAACTGAGGCACAATCAAACCACTTTCTGCAGCGATATCCATAAGAGGTTATCTCTAAAGCTCCAAAAAATAGTGTAATAACTTTGTCTTGGATTCTTTTCAAAGCTTGGTCTGTTCTGACACCATGCTTAGATCCATCTGGCTTCTAAATACGCATTTCTGCTAGACTGCGGGGAGTTTGAAGGCTCTGGCTGCTTTCTGAGGGGAGCAGCCTCTCCTTCAGCTACGTCTGCTGGTGAGGTTTTCCTGTAAGAGAGCTCACACAACTCATGAATATATTTCTCTATATGAAATAATCTCAGCATGCAAAAATTTTAAGTGATCTGAACTTTCACGGGAAAATTTTAGGGAATTCACCTACCTGAACGCTGCTGAGCCAGGCTGACCCATTTCCCAGTTGCTCTTCCAGCAGGTTGCTGCCTGGGATAGAGTGATCTCTGTAGCAATGTGAAACTGTGCAATGGAGAAGGCTGCTTACAAACTGGATGAACCCTAAGAGTTACAGTGGCAAAACTCACACTATGACAATCAAATGTAATGCTGAATAAAGAGTGTCTGCAGTTACCCTTTACGTGGTCATGCAATATCACTTACAAAATTGGAAAGATTGCTTTACTTGTGTGAAACATTAGTTTAAAACACCTGAATAGAAATATTTTAGATTTGTTAAGATTTTCCATTCTTTTCAAGTAAGAAAACAAAATTGATATTGGCAGATTCTGTAAATGTACATAATCACATGTGTGAATAATGTTCTATAAACATAAACCATATTTTAGTCTGTGTTGAAGTATGTCACATTCTCTTATACCAGGACCATTCTTTTGTCTTACAATGAATAGATGTTTCCTTTTAAAGGGTAAGAAATGAGAACCATGGTAATAGGTCATTGAATAATATATACCTCCTCTCACTTGTTTAAATTACATTTCCTCTTTACACTGTGGCTCAGAAGTATCTGGAGACTATTGTTCCCTGGGCTAATGCAATCTTTCCACACGAAAAGCTCTTGATCTGTTTCTTATCTACACTCCAGTTGCTGGCACCAGTGTTTCATCTGTTTGATGCTAAAATGCACAGAAAGCAAATACATATCATTTCAGTGTTGAGGTATCCTTCCTCTAGAATCTTTGGCTCAGTTTATTTTCATTAAGTGAAGTTTTTCCTGTCAGCCATACACATGCCCTCATGTCCTTCAACCTAGAGAGAGAGTGCAAAATGAAAAAAAGGAGAGTCTATGTAGCTTCAAAAGCAAAAATGCTAGGAGTCATGCTGCCTTTCAAACAAAGATAGTGAGATCTACCTTGTGCATGTGAGCACGTACAGAATTATTACATCTTTATTACTGAACACTGTTACACACGTGCATATACACACATTCACTCATTTCACTTGCAACGTGACAGCTGTTAACGAGTGTGTTGTCTAAAATAAATAAAAAAAGATCTGGTGCTGTTTGATGCTAAAACCTTTTCTTCTGCTATTAGCACCAATGCAAGTTCATGCTGCAAATTAGCTAACAGAATTAGTTGAATTTGTCATGTTTTTTTTTTTTAAATCTTGAGCTTTTATGAGGTTTCTATGGATGTTCGTTTAAAAATGCACATCTGCATAACAGATTTTTTTTTTTTTTTTGCAAAAGCAACACCTTGTGTGGTCTTATTAATGGTATGACTCAACATTTCTGAAAAATCAGATTCACATCAATCTAGCAAAATTCATTACACTTCAACTTATAGCATGACATTTTGAAATCTGGAATATCTCTTAGATCTCATTCAAGTAAATGCAGAAATTATTTTATGACTATTAAAAGTAAAAATATTGTCAAAAGATATTTTCATTAAAAACCAGATTTCCTTGTGTTTAATTTTCCCTGTAAAACCCTACAAGTCTCTCCACATCAGATCATTAAAAAAAATTTTAAAAATACTGAGGTGATGTCACAACAGCTTAGCCATGCACATGCACAAACTATTCAATTAACAGGCTACCAGTAGAACAGAACTGTAAATCATTTTGTTGAAAAATTTCAGTTACTTGCCACAAGAAGTGTATTGTATCAGTCAGAACAAAAAGAATGCAAGAAAATACCAAAAGTAATGCTTGTAATTTACCAATCCTGCCCTAAAAAAATTAAATACTGCAATATCTAATTCTATCTTTTATATGAATAATTGACTGAGAGAAAGCTGGAGCTTATAAGAAGCCAATTTCAGTACAATAGTAGGTCTGACTTGTCATACACCTCTTTTTATTTCAGATGATAGTTAATTATAAGTATAAAGTATATAAGTACCTTCACATATACTATTTAATTATCAATACTTTATAACTTATCATATTTGTGTAGTCACTCTGTATTGGTATTATAATCACTCATTTTTAATTAAAATTAATACAAATTTTGGCATATGTAAAAACCCTAGCATTATATAGAGATAATTATTTATATAGAAAGCTAAGTCTCTCATTATTGTGGGAGATAAAAGGGCCTTTAACAGTAGGAGTGTTATCAGCTGCTAGTGACCAACTGTCTTCTCCTCAATAATTAAAGCAGCAAATAAATGTACCCAAATTTGGCCTTTTTAACCTCTGCAGTTATGCAGACTCTGTGCTGACTGTAGACAGTAGTGAAAGATACTGGCAATATGCCAGGGACATTTCTCCCAGTCTTAAATAAATACCATAGAATTGTAATCAACATATTGTGTGAGGATCCTGCTGAACTATATTTATTTTCATAATGAGTGTTTTTAAGCATTTGAAATAGAAATCGAAATCATAAAACGTTTTTGCAAGAGATTAAAAAATGTGAAATACTCCAATGTTTGCCTTTAAAGGTTTGCTTTTGTAAACAACTGTGGTCAAAACCGCCTTTTAAGATAAAATTATTAATTCTTTCATTCTGCTGAATCTTCATGGGCTTTTGAATCAGTGGTCTAGTGAGTAATGGTTCCAATTCCCTGGACTATTTCACCATCTCCTTTACACGAGGAGACAGTCTTTGCAGCACCAGTACCTGGGGAATGGGTATGAACTGAATTTTAGGCTTATTCTCTGAAGACAATTCAGGTTCACTTGTGGAGTTTCCACTTACAATTGCTCTGGAGCTCAGTGGTGTGCTAGGCTGCAAGAAGGTTTGCGGGATCAAGGCTATTACGGTGGGTATATGTCTTTATTTTCAAAACATGTCCTGTGTGTATTATTTTTGAAAGGTTACTGAATATTCAGAACAACTTGAAATGAGACTAACTGACCAGCTGGCCTAAAAGATTTATCACCAGGAGGTTCATTAGCATCTCTATTTCAGTCTTGCATCCAGTTCCCTCATATTGTCGCAGCTACAAAAAAATACAGCCCATTTGAGACTTAATTCCTTAAACAGAGCTCACTGTGAGTGCTGTTTAGTGACCTCAGTAAGCATATAGCCCATATATATAGGTGTCAAGATAATGAAAAGCTTCATGCTTTCTTGCAGACATTGACAATTACCTGTGTAAAGTGCTTTAGAAAATTCTTTAGAGCATGTTTCTATGCTGCAAAGCACCTAAATACCAATTCACTTAAGTAAATAACTCATCATAACCATATGACCTACTATAAACTCCTGAAAATCAAAGGCAAAAGAAGCATTAAGGTCAGCATTTGAACAGGCTGAGAATTAAGGCCACCTGTGCAAATCCAAGGGGTATAGAGCCGAGATACTCAGCAGAAGAGATTAGAACATGGTGGCTATACTCACGTCTGAGTACATCTCCCCTGCTTTCATCAGCTCATGGCTCGTTGTTCTCCCTGGGGCAGACAGCTTGTCACCTCAATTCAGGAGACAGCGAGGTGTCAGATTCGGCTCAGTGAGACTTGCCCTTGTTGATGCAGTTCTAGCTTTGGGGACTCTGTGTGTTTAAATTCTCATTAAGAAGATTTTACATGTTACTTTTTTCTCTGCTTCAGATCTATTACAAAATTACAATACTGTTTGGGATTTAGTTCACTAAGTTAATTATCATTTGTGAAGCTCTACCTTCCCCCACCCACCCTTTTTTTTTTTCTACAGCTATTCAGACATGCTGTTTTTCTTCATGGCAGCAGACCCGTTAAGGTCCCAATTTACTAACATTTAAAATGTTTTGTCATCTCACGTATCTCCCTGAATTTGTTTTAGTCAGTTGGGTGTTGCCAGAATTCTGTTAGAATTGGTCAAACCCTTGCTTCTTGATGTCATATTTACTAGATGAAAATAGTGGTAGTTGGTGATTTTGAACAAAGGCTGCTGAAATCAGCAGAAATAATCCGACCCCTTTGAGAAAATGAATATTCAGAAAATGGTGTCTTACCAAAGATACATCATTAATTTGTTAGAAGTTGAGTCAACATGCATTATCTGCTGTATGCAGGCCAAAACTGCTGTTTGAAATTTACCTGAGCAATAAAGGGAAAAAGATCTAGCTAGGAAAATAAATAATTGAAAGTATTAGAGTGGGAGGTATCCTACCCGTATAAGCCATCTAAACGTTTTTCCCTGAATAAACACATTGGAAATTGCCAGAAAAAACACTGAGTAGGAATTTCAATCACAGCGAGCTATGGAAACAACTGTAAGAATTTATTCCACTTGCAAGTCAGCACCAGCACTTTTCTCTCCTTTTGGGTGACACAGTGATACGGTTGTTACCCGTAATAGACACTATAATAAACACCATGCAGCATTGGTAAAGGAAATCTCCCTTCCCAGAAAGGCTGTAATGGAAATGTGGCAGTCCAGATATGAGTCTGGGCTCTCTCTGCTCACTGACGTGGTGACAGCAGCACCAGCCACATGTTGCAGTTGAGGCTGCCCCATGGAGGAAGCACATCTCCCTCCTCCTCCTTCGCCTCTCACATGCACCTGCCTGTATGGCAGATGCTCCTTTCCCTACCTCCATGATGTGCCTGGACATGGAGATAACCCTACATGCAGGAATGATCCTCTCCAAGTCCCTGTGGGAGCTGTGGTGCAATGGTGTGTCACTCCCTTGTGTGCCACACCCCTCTGCTTTTGGTTAGAAAGGTGAAGGCAGGTAACTCGTGGTACTTTTTGCCACTGCTGAGACACAGCAATACTCTACGTCCTGTGAAAGCAAAACCTGCCTCCTGCCTTGCCTCTGCCGTGGGTGAGGTAGCAGTGGGGTTCACAGTGGTCCTGTGCAAGCACCCACACAGGAGCTCTTTTCATGGGGAAAAAAGGGATTGTGGGGGAGAAGGAAGAATCTTAGGATGCATATTGCTTGCAGGCAACATGTTGGTTCAATCTGCGCTAAGTGAACAATAGAGCAGATGAAAAGGAAGCCCAAAACAATGGAATTACTTACTTCAAAGGCTAAAGTTCAGTCCCTATTTAAATGTAGATTTATTTTTCTTAATCTGAAGATAACTGACTGTGGGATCATCTAATAAAAAAGTCAAGTATTCTCCATTACGCAAAGCTTCAAAATCAGGATGTGAGCTCTTTCTAAAAGACATCGTAACTACACCATAAATTACACAAACACTGAATCTCTTCTAATAAAATTTGCAATATTATCACAAAACCTCTGTGTTGGTCTCTCAAAAAATACAGGTCTCTTATTTATGCCGTGTTGCAGAGTGACAATTTTGCAAGAGAGAACAAATGTCACTTTGAATACTGAAACTGGCTGGTATCCTCAGTGCTAACCACAAATTCTGACAGGATCACTTGCATTTTGTGTAAATATACTCTGAAAGAAATGACTAAAACCACTCTCAGAGGGCAAGTTCTACAAGTTAAACATAATCATATACAATGTACACAACCAATTTTTCATAGTAATGCATCTTGCCTATCCTAAAAGTACCTGTTTGTGACAATATGCTCTTATTTAATTTAGTAAAATAGGGCATTTATCAAAGATGCAGAAGCATGTGTTCATCTTTCCAGGTGAAAATAATGTGTTAACAGCTTTTGAATTATACACAGTATACATAGCACATTCTTTAGACCTCAGGGATAAAGAGGAGCAGCAGCTTTGTTTATAGGCACAAAACCTGACATTCTACTATCAGGTTTGCTCACAATTACTCATTTCTTCTAAACATTGATGTTTCAGCTCTTTGAATATTATTTTGTTTTGCAAGTAATTTGTTAGAATTATGAGAGCTCTCTGAAGAACACTATTCCATGTGAAAAGAGGGGTATGAGTTGTACCTTACTTTCTTCCAAAGCAAACACTTTGAATTTTAGATCCCTAGCCTTGCTCTACATAGCCATGATCTACCCCCAAGTTTGTTAGAGCTGTAGGATTTATACCTGGTAAAGATTTGGAGCAGAATTTCTTAATTATTATCACTATTTAATGTCAAAGTTATTTCCCTTTTTGTATAATCAAACACCTCAATTCTATTAACTTTATTAATCTTTCTATATAATTAAATATATTTTGTCCCCCAGAATTATTATTGCTTCACTTCTCCAAGAAATTCCTAGGAGCTGCTGTTGGCAGTTGATATTTACACTTTTTTCTCTCTTTACACTCACTCTTTTACACTGATTTCACTGTCATTTTAAATGTTGAAAATAAATTGTAGGCTATATGCAGGTTGGCCAGGTCGCATCTCTTTTAAAGTGTCATTTTTGCTGTAGCATTTACAAATCCAGGCTACCTATCACAGAGGTGGATTTAAAATGATTACATGTTTACTAGTTCTTCCATCATTTCGAACACTAACATTTATTTCATCAACTCATGTGATGCAGTCCCACATGAACTAGTTTAACTGAGTTAATTAGTGTTTCTCTCCACCCTCATGTTTGCTACCTTAACCAGGTGAGAATTCTGCTTCTATTGTATGTTCCAGAGAACTCTGGAATTAATAACTCTATTTGAATTCTTTTCTTAATTTATGTATGCTTCAGAAATACAACTCATTTGTAAATCAGAATTTTATAATCCCTTTTGTTTATTAAATACTTTAAGAGATATGAGCAGGGTGTTTTTTAGTGTT
The DNA here is from genome assembly GCA_013399855.1 of Oxyruncus cristatus. NCBI lineage: Eukaryota > Metazoa > Chordata > Aves > Passeriformes > Cotingidae > Oxyruncus > Oxyruncus cristatus. The sequence continues at coordinate 455,208 of VXAY01000458.1, read as the reverse complement.
TTTTAAACTCAGTCATTTACTCTTATACATTCCCGCTGTGGTGGCCTCCAAAAATCACTGCTTTTATGCAAATGGCTCTGTACCTCTTTAGTTATCACAGCATCACAGAATACGGCCTCTGAGGTCACCAGGTCCAATCCTATGCTTAAAGAAGGTCTTTGTACTTAGACCAGGTTGCCAGGAGCTATATCCAGAAGAGTTTTAGATGTCTCCAAGGACAGGGACCACCTTTCTGGATCACCTGTACTAGTATCCAACTTTGCTCATGCAGAGTTGTTTTTTTTTCCCTTGTAGAGTTGTCCTTCCTATTAATTGTATCTGTTGTTTCACATCCATCCACTGTGCCTCTGCAAGGAGAGTTTGGCTCTGTCTTCCCTGTGTTCACCCATGAGGTACAGAGTAAGGGTATAATGTCAGTATGTCCACAACCCCATTGAATTTACCTTAGCCAATTTTGTTTTCAGAGGGGAATGCAGAGGAATTCCTGCTCACCTGGTCATTTTGTGTTGCTAGAAATTGAAGATTACTGTTTGTCAATTTTTCTGCCTCTAGGAGCGTCCTTCTTACACTGCAAGCTTCCCACCATACCCTATACCAGTAGTTGCCACTGGTGAAAAATTATGATTGGCACGTGGTTCTTTTAAATGGGAAAATGGTTCTTTTAAATGGGAAAGCCTGGATGTGGCTTCCTGTTTTCCTAGACCAAAAGGCCTGTGTGTAAGTCCCTCAGCTTTTACTATATTCTTGTTTCCTCCAAAAATCTTATGCAGATTTTTTACTACTGTCTGGAATTTTTTCACACTCTCTTTTCTTTATATACATATACATACATATACATATGTATATATATATATACACATATAAGTTCAGGGAGTAAGAGTGAAAGTAATTCCTACAGGATTAAAGGAAACACACTAAAACTTGCCCTTATGACCTGACCAGTGATTGAATGCTGGGGAAAAGCAGAACAATGAAACAAAACAATGGTGTAAGGTCAAAGGCTTCACTACCTGGCCTGACCACTCTCCCAATTCATTTTACTTTTATTCACTTTGACAAAGGTGCCCAAACTGATCATTTTTGATAATATGTGAAACTGTCAGCTTGAAACACTAATGACTGTGTAAAGGGCATCTAGGAATCCTCAGAACAATTCCTTAGAACTAGAGGGCTGGGATGTGCTGATGTTAATCACCCTGGGATTTCAGGTTTCAGTTATACTCAGGAAATCTTTCCCAGGGTGCCATGAGTTCAGTAGATGTAAGTTCTCTGATAAACATAATAGTTGATAAGTATTGTAAGAAAAATCCCAGTACTGGTAAGGAGCATAACTACATTTATAGCCTGATATTAACTCCTAGCTTTTCCACAACACTCAGCTCAAGGTGCTTTTGTTTGTTTTGTAGTTGTAAAATGTAATAGCCTTTCCTAAGTGCAGGATATCTTCTTGAATCAGAACAATTAATTTCAGTAGTTATATGACTTTTGGTTTGCTAAGTCATTCAAGATATGTTATTAGTTCATAGATGGGATTTTGTCTGCCCAACAACAAGAGAGAAGAAAGCAAATGGCAGAAATAGAATAGACAGAATTCTGTATTCAAAGGGAATTTTCAAGGACAGTAAATTCATTGCAAACATGAAATTTTACCTGGTGAGCCTGCATACTTATTCTGTGGACCAAACCATTTGGTTATACATAGATGAATTATAATCTGTTCTGTAGAAACCTGTGGTGCTACATAATTTTTCAAATGAACTTGGTACCACAACATGCTGGTTTATTTTCAACTTTTTGAAACTTTTTGGCTTTTAGCTAAACTGTCCTTGTACTGCCCCTGTGTTCACAGCAGCTTGTTTTCCCTTCGGATGAGAGAGTGAGAGTTGGCTGTAATGACTGATCTTATTCCCTCTATCTTTTTGCTTCCTCTACCTCAAGGATCTAAACTATCAACAATTAAAGGGAATTTGCAATTCCCTGGGTAATGTAAACATTTGTAGTTAGTAATTACAGAGGCTTTTCGCTCTCCTGGCCCTGAAGAAAATGAGCTGCTGAGATCTAATAAATACTGCTTTTAAGGTCTTTTGGTATCCTTCTGACCCCCAATTCCCTTTTAAACATTTTTCTGATACTTCCCCCCAGTGATGACCTACAAAATATCAGTAATGTTAGGTGTCTATGAAGTAGGTGAGGTCTCTCTGTCAAACAGATCTTTCTCTCTCAATAAATGAAAGAAGCATGATTCTCAGATCTGAGGGCATGTGAGTTCCAACAGAGAGGTGGGGAAGGATTTGCTATTCCTGGCTTGAAGTCCTTAAAGGGTCATTCTAACCCCTTGTACATCCTAGAGCATCTTGCTCTAGACAAATTACCACTCAGTGAAAGCAGCTTCAGTGCCTGAAGTAGCAGCTGAGCTGGACAAAGGCACTGTGCTGAAGCCAGAGATAGGACCCATCATTCTTGGCCTTGTGCCAAAACACAGAGTCCTAATTTATTCATAGATTAATCCCTACTTCCTAGCAGAAATCAAACTGCTGCAGCTGAGCATGATCACTGGTTATGAGGGGTCATGGTCTAGATCTGAGATATTGATACCAGGCACAGCATGACTGCAGTGCCTCATCTGTTTCCCCACGACGACAAGTTTTGAGAGCAAACCTTCTCCAGCATGGGCTTCTCTCTTCTTGGCTCTACAGCTCCTGTCAGGAGCCTGCTCCAGCACAGGCTTTCCATGGTGGATGGAAGCTTCCCTTACTTCCCAGTGTAACCTCCTTCAGGTACATCCACTTGCTCACCAGAGCAAGTTGTCCACAGGCTGCAGGTGGATCTTTGCTCCCTCATGGGCTGAAGAAGCCAAGCTGCCTAACCAAGGTCTTCACCGCTGGGGATCCAAGGAACCTCGCCCCAGTGCCTGGAGCACCCCCTTCTCTTCCTTCTTCATTGTCCTTGGTGTCTGTAGAGCTGTTTCTGTCACGTATTGTCACTCCTCTTTCCAGCTGAAGTTGAACAGTTGTTTCCTCCGCTCCTTCTTAACTGTGTTATCCTAGAGGTGCTATCACCACTGCTGATGTGCTCACCCTGGGCCAGCAGCGTGTCTGTCTTGGAGCCTGATGGCACTGACTCTACTGGACGTGGGGACAGCTTCTGGCATCTTCTCACAGAAGCCACCTTGTAGCACCACCACTCCCACCCACCCCTCCACCTTCAACACCCTCCAGCTACTGAAACCTTACCATGCAAATGTAATATGTGGGGCATGTTTGGCCTACTGAAAGGAGGACTGTGGAGTGATATGGTAACAATCTTCTATATGTAAAGGCTACTGCAGAGAAAAAGGGGGGTTTTGTGCTTTGTCTCCACAGTGGCAGAAATGAGATGAATCCCAGGCTAGAGAGGTTCAGATGGGGTATTAGAATGAATTTGCCAAGGCCCTGAAATGCTAGAATGAATCTTTATCACTAGAAGACTTTAAGAGCAGGCTGGACAATCTGGTCAGGCATGATAGATAATTGATTATGGTTGAGGTCATGGACACTTTCTAAATTTCTGACACTTCTTTCAACTCCATTATTGGATGTTTCTATAATAACTGGTGATGTACCATTCTTTTCCTTAGGACTTCATACATGCAGGCAAAATTTACTTTAAGAGCCTGCCCTGGTATTGGCTGAGACAGAGTTTCTTTTCTTCTTAGTAGCTGGTACAGTTCTGTGTTTTTTGGATTTAGTATGAGAATAATGTTGATAACACACTGATGTTTTGGTTGCTGCTAAGAAGTGTTTACCCTGAAGTGTTTTCAGTGTCTCATGCTCTGCTCGTGAGGAGCTGTACAGAAAGCCAGGATGGAGCACAGCCAGAATAGGATGTCCCAAAGTGGCCAAAGGGTTATTCCACACCACAGAGCATCACAGCTGGTATATCAGCTGGGGGGAGTTGGCTGGAAGGGGCTGTTTGTTGTTTGGGGACAGGCTGGGCATCCATCAGTGAGTGGTGGGCAACTGTCTTGTGTATCACTTGTTTCTCTTGGGGTCTGCTACTCTGTCTCCCTCTCCTCATAATTACGATGATTTCTATTAATAATGTTATTGGAATAACAGTAACGGCAACCACAATGAGAGTAACAACAACAATAATGACAATAGTAGTGACAACAGCAACAATAATAGTAATATCACTATTAATAATACTCTGTTTCAATTAATAAATGGTTCCATCTCAATCCACGAGGTTTACCTTTTCTTTCTGATTCTTCTCCCCATCAGGGTGGGGGACGTGAGTGAGTGGTGGCTGTATCGTATTTAATTGCTTAATTTAGTCCAGTGAACACTTAAAACTAGAACTTATTTTATAGGTGTTAAATGTCCAATAATTAACATTACTGCCTTTGGTAAAAATAAAACAGGAACAGCTCTTAGAGAGAAATTAATATTAATAGAATATTAGCTACAGAATCAAAGTCAAATCACAGCACTGTTTGGTCTCCTAATTAATTTGACTGCCTTACAGTAGGATCATTTTTTTTCCAAGGCTCTTACGTCTATTCTAATTCTTATGATAAATCCTCACAATTGTAATTATAGTATAATTTACATTTCACTTAAGAAAATCGTTTAAGTGTGATCAATGTAAGTATAGGCAATTCAGAAGATCAAGTAATTACTTAAGATGCCAGTATGTTAAATAAGCATCTGTCTTGATTTGGACAGTATGTCAATTAAAACTTAGCCCAAGTACTCCTTTCTAAAAGTTACAGCCCTGGTTTTAATGCTGTCAGATGTGCTAAGTAAAGGGAGTAAATTCACCTCTGCTTTGAGCTTTCATAAACCTGAATGACTCAGGAGAGTGATACATGAATGTTTGATCATACGGTCCTTGGAACAAAAATAAAGATGTCATCCCATGCCATGACTGAGGGAAGGGGTGGCAGTGGAAATGAAATCCGTCATCACAAGGTGATTATTTCTCAGTGGAGCAGGAGACCTTCCTGGCCCACAGAACTGCCATTTAACTTGCACCTGATTGAGCCAGCACATATGAAGCCAGCCAAAAATCACTAAAACATGTTTGCGTAAGAAGAAGGAACTAAAAAGTGCTTTCAATATTTGAGTGAAAAGCTAAAACTACCAGTAATAAACACTGTTTGTCTATTGCCATGGTAATACAATGACGTTCCTGCCTCTGTGCTGTCATTTTCCATTATGGCAGCTATAATGTCACAAACACACTTCTATTTTGCAGGTAAAATAGGAAAAGGAAAGAGAGTGAAACATATAACACTACTGTTCACATGCTTCAATGCTAAATGACTGTGAAAAAAAAAATTTGCATTGCATCTTAACTTTAGCTTAACTTTTTCAGTAGACTATAAAGTCATTCTCTATATACAGAAAGATTTAAATAGGCAAAAATTTAGAAATATTAGTAAGGAATGAATCATCTTGCTCACTTCATCCAAAAAAAAAAAAAAAAAAAAAAAAAACTCAGCTTCCTCTTGTGAAGGCTCCTGTGGCCTATTGGAAGTACTGGTTTCCTTGGAAATTCTCAGAAGCGCAGATGCTAGAGGTGGAAAAGACTTATGAGGTCACCTAAAGCATTACCTCTCCAGCACAAAAAAAGTTTTGTGTTGTCAAGATTTTTTCCAAGATAAAGTTTTGTTCATAGTTAGCTTTCTTCCTTCCTCAGGTTAGATCTAAAGCTACTATTTAGGAATGTGTTTATTTCTTTGAAGTTGCTTCAGGGGATGCTATCTCTCCAAAGCTAAGGTGTACTCCAGACACCTCTTATAAAGATAATTTTCCACTTTCAGTAACTATATTTGAGCAAAACTTCACCTTTAGAACAGGTAGATTTTAGGGAACAATATTTCTCTTTTATAGAGAAACTATATATAAAGGAACTTTTATAACCAATTGCCACTTTAGCTTTTGTATATAACAGTTGAATTCACTCATGTAAATTAATGCGAGTTCACTAAACCCAGTGGATCATTTTCCATCTGCAGCACCGGAAAATGCTAGAAACTGTTTGCTAAAAACATTCAATCACTTTTTTATTTTTTTTTTTTTCAGTGGGCTTCCAGCTGCTTTCAAGTTACTAGCCTAACAGAAAATGTATGGATGTTAACTAAGGAGGTGATGTTTCTTCTCCTGTTCTCATCCTTGGAGAATATCTCCTTCCCAAATGTTTTTGTTTCCTGTGTGTAAAATGCAGATAATGGTAATCCTTTGTAAAGGGCTTTGAAATCTGTGTTTGAAACATGCTGTTCATAGCAATAGCCTGCAGGCTATTGCTACTTTCAGATGGACTGCCACCCTGATAGGGCAGAGGAGGTGCTGTTAATCCTGAAGATGTAGAACAAGGCTTCAGACTTGGCTCCCCCATTCACTAGCCTGTCAGGCATGTACAAAGCTTGTCTCATTTTTTCTTTGAAGAGACATGGTCTGAGATACTGAGCAGTGAGAGAGCAAATCTGATTCTCAGTTTAGTGGTGCTAACAATAAATATTGTGATTGCTTTAAAAATAATTGTACTGACCTTTAAGAGGGCTGCCAGAATCTGGGCTGGACTTTTGCAATGAATGTATTCAATAAATGACATTACAAAAAGGTTGCATTTCCTTCCTACCCACAGCCTAAATATAAACTGATTACACATTAAAGACAAAATAATGTAAGCCTCATTTATCATCAATGCAATCATACAATTACATTGTGCACTTGAAATAAATTTGCCCACTTTTACTGTAATTGCCAAGAATATTCTGGCTCTTGTCTCTAAAATCATTGTTTTTTCATCTCTTGCTAATGTCCTTGAGGGAGGAATGCAGGGGGTTCTTAAGGCTGAGCAAGATACTGATGTTATTCCATAAGCCTCTCTGAAAAAACAGCAGTGATTCTTTTCTCCATGAGTGTTTACAATTTTATTTGGTTATTTTTTTTCAGTGGGAAAATATTGTATCTGTCTCTAAGTTGAACCCATCTGAGGTTTCAGACTCATTATGGTAAATTTGGATATCAGAAAACCTGAAGGCAGAATTAAACATTCACTTGGGTGCCCATTTCCTTTGCTTCTCTTACTCGCTAAGGATTTCCTGCTATACTGGCTGCCTGTGAGTTGCCATTTCAGAGGGTTATAGTAGATTGGAACAGAATCACTTAGCCTTCCATAGGCTTTCTCTTTTTTGGTGATATTAGGGAGAAATTGCTGTAGAAATTGCTGTTTGAGTCTTTTCTGCTTTTGATATTCCTTGCCTGCAAAGTAGAACTGTGCAGCAGTGCAGCAGAAGGAGGAAGGATGGTGACAAGCAGGCTTAAGGTGCATTCAAAATTGTACATGAGAGCTTGAAATAAATTCCTCTTCTCCCCTGCCCAGCCACCTCTGTTTTAATTGTGTTCCTTAAATGACTGAAAAATTAGTTATAGATGCAGGGGGCTCCCTCACATACACTGAGGCAGACTGCACACACAAGGGAGATCGTGCTGCCTCGCAGCTTTTCTAGGTTCTCCGTGGGAACCAGTGGTCCAGGAAAATCTAATATAATGGCAGAAAGGTGGTGGGATGGTCTGAAGTTCTAGAAAGCAGGGCTTGATTCTTATCCTGCAATTTTGGAATATGCCTAAAAACCATCCTCTGATGTAGCCATGGTGTAAACTAGCTGTGTACTTTGTTTCTGAGATCTGGACTCATGTTTGTGAAAGTTCAAGACTTTAATTATGTACTATAATTGTTGGTCTTAAAACCTGGAGGAAAACAGAAAAGGACTGCTTGCTATAAATAACTGTGTCACTTTCCATGTGCTGAGATGTATTGATAAAATGCAGCCTAGACTATGTTGTTTTCAATTTTTCTTATCTCTGTGAGTCCTGTGAGTTCTATTCACTTTGTAGTTGGCTGGGTTTTTCCCCCCCCTTTCTTGTTTCTACTTCTGGCCTACAGGTTTATGAAAAGAAGCAATGCATCCTAATGAATTTCATACCACTGCACTTTTCACTAGTGATTTATTTGAGACCAGTTTTTCAATTTGTGGTTCATATAGGATGTAAGAGAATTATGTGTACAATGCTTCTGTTTAGGTAAAAACCCACAACTCCACGAACACACATTCATATACAAAGTGGAGCACAACCATAAAATAAATTTCTCCTGAACTTAGCAAGGAAAGAAACAGGTTATATGTTATCTTATGCTGAACCTACCTTGAAACATAGCTTTCCTTTACTGGGAAACAGGGCAGAGGGGGAAAGAAGTAATGTTGCTTGGTTTTAATAAAAAAACATATCTTTGCTTTAAGATGCATTTTTGAATTAAAGTATGTGGAATCTCAACATCTCTCATATTTCTATAGAAAACTGTCAGGCAAAATTTATCAGAACAGATCAACAGATTTTGGGACCAATAAGTTTTTCTTTTGTCTCCTGGTTCTGTATTTGTTTTCTATGAAATTGCATGGAAAGAAAAATTCTTAGAGGAGAATGCGCACAGTTTTTGTCTTCAAAGTAGTGTACTCACTATGAAGGCTTTCAGCTCTAATGTAGTCCTGACCTTTCCTATGAAAGCTGTGAAAGTCTGTAAAGTTTTAAAAGTCAAAATCTGTGTAGGGGTGCTGTGCATTTAAAGTAAAGGAACTGAAAAGATGAGGTCCCTATACCTTTACTTTAGAGTAAAGGGCCACAAAGATGATCAGAGGGCTCTGATCTTCTCCTTCTCCTATTGGGACAGGCTGCTCAGCCTGGAGAAGAGAAGGCTCTGGGGACATCTCATTGCTGCCTTTCAGAAATTAGAGAGGCTTACTAAAAAGAGAGGAAACAACCCTCTAACATGGACAGATGTTGATACCACAAGGGGAATAGTTTTAAACTAAAAGAGAAGAGATTTAAGCATAAATTCCTTACTGTGAGGGTGGTGAGGCACTGGAACAGGTTGCCCAGAGAAGCTCTGGGTGCCCCATCCCTGGAAGTGTTCAAGGTTTGAGCAACCTGATCTAGTGGAAGATGTCCCCGCCTATGGCAGGGAGGTTGGAACTAGATTATCTTTAAGATCCCTTCCAACCCAAGTCATTCTATTCTACAAAGAAAAATGAAAGCATTTTACTTGGGCTTTTCACTTAGGCCAAATTAATTTGTCATTCTGATCTCATGTACCCTTTTGTTTAATCAACCAGTCATTTATTGAGTCAGACATCCTTACTGTTCTAAATTGTGCCCCATGGAGACCTTATTCAGTTTAGCTTACACTCTCAGTGGAGAGCCAGCAGTATTTATTATGAGGTCTGAACAGCAGGATGATAATTTACAATGTTTGGGAGATTCTGTGTAACCCTTTTACATCTTGTCGTAAAAAATAACAGTCTTAAGCAACATATCCACACAAAACCAAAAGATCACTCTTTCTGTGAATGTCACAGTTTTGTAACGGAACAAATTACACATGGGACTGGTTACAAAGAAGTTGAAAAAATGCATAAACTATCATTGATTTTAACGGGCTTCACAGCCAGCTTAGTGTTTCAAATTTGGACTAAGTTTCTGTACATGCATGTTTGTCCACGTACACAAAATATTACGTAATGTTTCTTCTTAGTGTTTCCTAGAGAGTTTATTATGCTTTTCAAAAGAGGAGTGAAACATGAAAAAACATTTGCACAACTAAGGAAATCACTCCCACTTCTCACACGTTACCTGATGTAACATGACAGTAGACAGCAGAGATGTTCTTTCCTATTAAGTAAAATACAAGTTATGTCAATTAAATAATTGACCAAGTGCCTCTAAGAAATAGGTGTATATGAGGGGAAATGTCATGCCAAGAACATTCAGTTTGCATTAGTAAAAGCTTAGAAACAACTGAGGTAACAGAAAAATGTGATGATATTAAAATGAACTTATTACATCTCTAGGAAACACCTTTAATTGCTCCGATTCAATTTTACATTATCCAGGAGAAGAAAGGAAGAGCATGTACTAATATTTATGAAGAGCTATGAGCACTAACTGCTAGTCCTAAAATAAAGTCCATTCAGATGTAAGATTTTGCTTTAATCAGCTACAAGGAGAGGTACAACTGGGACTCTCAGATCACAGCTCAGATTGTCTCCTGAAATGCAGTTCCTCTCTTATTCTCTCGATGCTTAAGGCAGCCATTTTTGAAAGATAGATTTGTATTAAGAGAATTAAAAATAGCTAAATTTTATTTTAAATGTTATAGGTAAACACTACATAATTTTTTAAATAATACCCTAAGGTATTGTTCCTTTGTTTTCTGCTGGTGCTTCTGAGTCAGACTTCTATTTATGTTCCTGAATAACTCCCATTAATTTTCCAAGAATACAAATGTTCAACAGATTAAAGATAAAATGACTTAAAATTTAGAAAATAGTTGCAAAAAAAGTCAATTGATTTGAACTTGAGGCTATCCCAAGCCTGTTTAGAAACGTGGATTTTAAAATAGCCTTGATATCTGCAGTCATATTAGCTTCTCGATCTTCTATCAACTGGGATGCTTTGGCTGCCACTTCAAGCATTAAGCACCAGTCTGAGTTGGAAGCAAGCTGGGAAATAACACTTCAGGATCAGCCTGAACTTTCCTCCATACGCTTTTCTCTTAAAAAAAAAAGGGTAGTGTTCTTTTTGGGAAGACTCCTGCAGTCCTCACTCTGCTGAGACAGTCCTGAATAGAGTATGGCACAGTCAAGAGCTTCATTGTAGGCTCTGACTTACTGAATTACGGCAAAGGGAAATTCACGTTCCTTCTTATTGCAGCAGCACATTTCTGTGACACATCATTCCATCTTCAGCTTAACATCGGATGACAACTGGCAATAAGGCAATTAGGAAGATGCAAGCGCTGACTTGAATTATAAATAGTTATAAATAGTCTATTAAATGCAAAAAATGTTATGTTCCCTGTTGAACTCTCCTGTTGCTGCACTGTGCACTCCAAACCAGGAAATGTCCAAGTTAAGTGGCCTTTACTCTACCCTCTGGTGTATATGCATTACAATACAGTCTTTAATTACACGATTTCAACAATTTCTCATATAATAGAGTGTAAAAACATCCCATAGTTTTGAATTTTAGCTAGAAAAACAAATATTACTACATTACTCCTTTTTTTTCGTTCTGTATGAATTAGAGGGTCATGACACCTCTAATGCTCTAAATACTGAGTTAAAAAATTGCAGTAGAAAAGTATGATTAAAATAAATATTTGCAGCAAATAGAACACATATATGTGAAAAAAAATCTTGTCAGAGTAAATTCTGCTTTTATAATTTATATTTAAATGGCTTTTATTTAATTTTTAACAAACATGCTTAGTAATGGGAAAATCTTCTTTTCTTGAAATGTATTTATATAAAAATATTGTAACAAAGCTGGATTTTGTTGAGCGTTATTAGTACTATGTTGTTACTGTAATTACTGCATGTCCTAATTTCTAATTTTTTTTAGATTTTTGTGTTCAGAACATGCATTAAACAAGGGGAGTGTTACTCGCCTTTTGTGAAGTGGAGAGATAAAACACAAAGATATAGGTTCCTAAATTTCTTTAGCACTCACAGTACCTTCTGCACTGATGTTCTTGACATAAGCGGAGCTCAAGAACATATATACAAATTGCATTTAGGTACTAGGCATGGTGGGCACTGACAGTTGGGAAAACAGCCTGGACTGTGCAAGAGAGAAGAATCCTCTCTCAGGTGCTAGTCCATACTAAGTAGTGCCTAGTGCCACTGGGCCCATGCTAAGTTGTCCATCCTTCCTTCTCTGATAGCTTGTACAGCCCAGGCTGCTTTCTTCCCTAGCAGACTACCCCGGTCTACTGGCTTGACTGCTTAGCATAGATAAATCTATTTTACCTTACTCAAACTAATTGAAGCTCTGCAAAATCCTAAACTCTTGGCTCCTTTTGCAGTCACTTAGTACCACTACAGATATCAGGAGCACAAGGTCTGTTAGTACCACTGCTACCTCTCAAAGAAATCTCTTTCAGAACAAAATAAATCTCTCTGGAAATGCACATCTTTTTCTTTGCACTGTTGGGAAGAAACCTTGATATCTGATATAGAGTGGATACTTTGCAGCATCTGAATTTAAACAAGTTCAGCCTGGTTCAAAAAGTCTTGCCCAAAGTTATGTTGTGAGCCTATGGCTGATCAGGATGTAAGACCAGGGCTGTGTAATTCAGACTGTTAACCTTAGCAATGGGACACTCTTCTTGCATGTGCTCTAAAATTGAAACACTGGGCATTAAACATTAACAAAGAGCCCCATCCCTTGTGGCTTGCTAAAAATCCCATGAACTGGAATCAGTTCAGTTCTTGTACCCTTTTCAAGTAAATAAAATATGATTTAGTAAAACCCAACTGCATCACCCATAATGCTAGTCAGCATGCTCGAATGAAAGTTATAGTGCACTGGCCAAGGGTAAGAGATTATTGAGAAGATAGGAGTGCATAAATCTTGCCTATAGAGATGCTCCACAGTTACTGAACTCGCATGTAGTCATGAAATTATGAGATACCATTTTAAGGGCTACAGTGGACTTTTTCAAAGTTAAATTTCTGTTTTGCTCTCATGTAACTGAATGGTTCTTTGTTATAGCTAGTAGATACTAAAATAAAAGGCTCAAAGAATGGAAAGGTTATGTAGAGTTTGAAAAAGAGTATGAAATTGTGGATAATGTTACTGCAGAATCTTTACTTTTTCACAAGGGCCAACAATATTTATATGTTCAGATTCCCTAATGAGGAAAAAAGAACGTATTACAGAAACTTGTACCACAAAATTGCATCAGAATTGATTGAGAGTCAAAGGGAGATAGTTTTAATTCTGTAGTGCTGTAGTATTTCTATGCCATCCATTTTAATTTGCTGCAACAAGTTGATCTTATTTGAGTACTGGAGTATTCTACTCTGTTGAGGAAAAATTTCTTGTGCTTGTGATTAAGATTTCCTTGTCTGAGGAAAATGAATTAAAAAATACTAAAAGCGTGCTTACAACCCTAGAGAGTTCTGTTTATTTTTAGTTTTGCCATCTGTGTTAATCACAACAGGGAAGCCTAGTTTGTAATCTTAATAGATTACATACAATGCTTTTGAATAATGACCAGGTGAAATATGAAAAAGAAAGAAAAGCCAATTTTACCTCTGGAAAAAAAAAGACATTTTAAAGGGCACACTATTATCTCAGTATCTACTTGTTCTAATTCCAGAATGCTTCTGCTAAATTAATTTGCTTCTAAGCAACCCTTGGTCAAGGGTCACAATTCTTCTAAATATAGAGAAAGTTCCAACTACTGCGCTTCCTAGAGTACTGAAAACCCTCTCCAAGCTCAATTTTGTGTTTACATCTCTTTCCAATTCTCTGGCCACATAGATATTAATGATATGTACAAATCAAATGAATCTAGCTCAGTTGGATATTTATCACTTTAAAATGTTTTCTTGACGGAAGTTTTAAACTCTGTTGAGATGGGAATTGCAGAGCCAATGTTAAAAACAACAAAATCAGCTTACTACAAAAAAAAAGACCCTTAGCATAATTTTCATCATTGAGAACTGAAACAAAGTAGGAAAAGAAACTTCCTTTTTGCCTTTTTTCTACTGCTGCAGGTTCTCATCTATACATGACAACACAAATCCAGTCAACTTGTAAACATGCTGAGGTGTTCTGGCCTTTACAGTTTTCTCAGCCTGAGGTAAGAAAATGAGTTATTTAATCTCTTGTCTGTATCAGACTCATTAGGATTGTGACGTGTCTTCTTCATTCACAAATGGCAAGCAGAGACGTGATGTCTTATTTCTCAAGGGCCCTTATTTGTGTTACATGCTGTTTTCTCAAAATAATCTTTTCCTTGATTATCTGTGCAACGTCAATCTCCCATCCTACTGAACGTATACATTGTTATCTTTACTCTCATCGGCTCCTGTACTGGGCAAAAACACCTTTGAAGACTATTCAGCTTATGATTATACAAAGTGAAACTGCTTGGTACAGTTTTTGGGTGACATATCTGATTTCTTTGTTGAGAGGCTCAGTAGCAGTTTCCTTGAAACTAGTTAACATATATTAATGACAGGTTGTGCTCTTCAGCTTGGGATGATTAAATCAAGTGAGCCATCCAATGTATAGATCTTCAAATTATACAAAATTGTACCCCTCTGTCTGATAAAAATCTGTGAATATTAGACTTTGGTTATTACAAAATAATCAAAGATAGTGGTTGGTATCAAATAAGATATCAAATAAAGTATCTTAAGAAACAGAACATCACCTGTCTTCTAGAATTTGAATTAATAATGCAGATCAAATCCTCAGCAGTGATAGGTCTTGACATGTCCTTCCTGCCAATTGATTATCTCAGAAAGACTGGAAAATGCACACCTCTAAACAGAAATTACTAGGCAGAACCTCACAAAACTCTTCAGATGGCTGAAACATACACCTGCACATGTGCATGCTTCTGTCAGTTTAACTAAATATACACCATGCAATGCCATGGGAAAACCAGTTTTGCTTCCTGAGTTCGTGATGAGTGTCAGCCAGATTTGTGGTTTGTTTTATTGGGGTAGATCATGGAGTAAATTATTACTCAGTGTGAGTAAGGATACCAGAAGGAGGCCCTAATTATGTAGATGTATTATGATTAATAAATAATAACCACAATTATTGAGGAATAGTTTAACCAATAAGGTCTTCAATAAATGCTTAATGCTTAAAATACATGATAAACAAAACCAGATGGCAATATAGCATATTGCCAAATCCCACTTGTACAGCACAGGGTATAGAGCCTTATTAGTTTTGAAAGGCCAAATATAATGTATCTCAAATGAATAGACAAAGAAAAAGTAACTGGAATGTATTTTCATTCTTCGTGACTTTGTGTGACTATATAGTGCCCATATACCTCTTGAGGAGAAGTGGTTTTTTTTTTTTTTGGAACATTGCTTGGTTTATTGAAATTATCCGTATGCTTTAGACAAGTTACTTTCCGTATTTCTTTTGAATGCTAGTTTCAGAATAAAACTCAGTAGCAGAATATGTATTTAGTAATACATAGCTTTTACGCGAAGTCCATAGTTATCCTACTGCTCACTGCTCCTCGACAAAATAGAAAGATCAATTGTATTTTCACTGGAGCTGTGGTTAATCTGTCTCTGTGCAGTTCATCTTGGTGTAGATTCAATGTTTTCAATGCATTTTTCACATTTTCAAATGAGATACAAAAGACCAAATAGTTAGATCAACTTCTTGAGTCTCTAGTTGTACTTAGAGCTGCGATCCAAAAATGGCTAAAGTTAGTAGATGACTTTCCACTGACCAAATGGCTTTGAGGTTACCATTCTACCTAGAAAGTCCTGTGACCATGACATGGCTGATCACTGGCAGCTGAAGAGCTGCTCTGTAGCAGGCTTCTCAATGTTCTGCCTAAGTAAATTTTATTTTAAGTCTGGTTTTGTTGGGCTTGCTCCAGGTCTTACTGGCATTTTTGATTTGTTGTGTTTGTCAGGTTCTGCCCATCATTTCTTTTGGTTATAAGGTAAGCATTTAATGAATGATAGTAATGTTTGACCTTTATAATAAAGGAATAAGAGAGGATTCAATTTTATTCAAAGTATTACCTGTCTTTCCCATGTAACATATAAAAAGAGACTCAGAGGCATGAAAAGAACTTTTCCTTTTGGGGCAGCTGTTGATTAGAACCATTTATTTGAAGAATATATATGCATTGACACATCAATGGCCCAGTGACTAGGGTCCTACGTCCAGATTTCAGTCTAGCTACTGATTCACCTAAGCCAGGTTTTGCCTTTGTTTTTAAGAAAACAGGAAAGGTGTATCCTTAACCTGAATTTGCTTTTACTCAAATCCTAAATAAAACCAAGACAGTCTGTAATCATTATGAATTAAAATTTTGTGGTATAAGCTGGCTATAGACCTGCCAGCCAGGTCACCAAATACTGGAGCTTTTGATGTTTATAATTGAGAAATGTAGCTTTCCAGCAAAAAAGAAGAATGCAGAAACTCAGCTCCACTGTGTTACCCTCAGCAAAAGAGGGAACTTGATGTGACTCCGGTCAAAGCACTTAAGGTACTTCTGAAGGAAGTAGCTGCTCTCACTTCAACCACTCAGCTTTCCTATGTTGGGAGGCTTTTAATCCAGGGAGAAAGGAATAACATCCTGCATATCTCCTGGTTTCCCAGCCAATTTTCTTGCTTTCAGGGCTCATACCCCTTGTCCCAAGGGAAAGCCAGATTTTTTCTTAGCAACAGCAACAGACTGCTTTTCATCCTTTGCAGTCTCAGTTGGGCTTTCTTGAACTGGTAATCTTAAATAAAATCCTGTCCTTCTGTCTAAGGTGAAGATCAGAACCTAATCTCTTCAGCTAATGATGTATGAGCTAACTTTAAAAAGCACCAGGGCCAAAAAAATATTACTTAACTCACTGCTGCGTTTGAGTATTTTCTATTGTGCTTTTGGTTTGTGCTAACTGACATCTTTCTAAACAGCTCCGGGGTTTGCTTTGGGAGCAAGTACAGGCAGAGGACCATTTCTAAAAATCAGCTGTTGTGGGGCCTCTATTTAAAAATATGAGCACAAACTGTTTTGGTCTGCATGGATGCACTGCCGGAGAATGGCTGCAAGTATGTTTGACTTCCTAACATGGATTGACATGATGAGGATGTAAACTTGGTTCTCCTTTTGTAAACAAAGATAAAAGTGCTTCCACACATAACACTTCCAGGAGCTTAACAGAAAATGCATTAAAGATGATAAAGCACTTATGTATGAAGCTGTCCATAGTTATATAAATATCCCAATTAGAGGCCACAAATTACTGGAATTATATAACAGTATGGATTAGTATTGCTATGCAGAGCTTAGCATTGTTATAGAACAAAAAAAGAAACATATTCAGTGACAATAAAAAGGGCTATAAAAATAAGCCTGATATAAGATAGCTATTTGTATGGCATAAAATTAGCCCATGGAACTCATCAGCACAAGTTTAATTAAGACGTTTTGCTCAGTACAATACAAACATGATTAGGATTTATATGAATAAATAACTAAGTGGAACTAGGCTACCATGGTTAAAATGTGGCTTTAAACCATCACAGAGTTATTAAATAAGTAAGTTTATAAATAGTCCCAAAGGGCTTCTCACGTCTTGTGCTACTGAATGCTTACAGCTGATATGAGCATGAAGTGCCTTAGTAAGAGATGTGGACACCCAAAAAAACCCAAAACAGATAAAAAAATGACCCTTTGGATCTCTTAATCTTAATCCTTAAGAGTAGCAAAAGAATAAAACCATTTTTATACTCTCTTGTGGAAAACTGTGGAAGACATGAAAATGCTTAATTCCGTTTACCTTGGAGTAGCAGACAGAGTGGGTGAGAGGTGAAGAAGAATGAAATGGGAAGAGGGTGATGTCCAAATGCAAATCCTCAGACTTGAATGCTGTGAAAATAATTTACTGACTCACTGCATACAGGGATTAAGTATTGAATACTAATGCTAAGTACTATACACTGAAATTAAGATGTAATTTAAATATAAAACTATTTGCATTTCCTTACTAGCTAGAAATGAATATATTTTTGCTGAATAATTTCTATTTATTTTGCAGAAAAATTATTATGCTCTGGAAGAAATTTTTTCAAAACGGAACTTTTTTGTATGATTAGTGACACACTATTCTTTTTAGCAGATTTGAATTTACTGAGTAAAATGTAACAAAATGTAAAAAAAAATTAAAAATCTAAATTAACTAAGACTGTAAGGCAATTTTTTTCCAGCAACTAGAAGCTTTGCTAAATTTTTGACTGATAGAATTAAAGAGAGAGTATGAAACATGGAAAATGACAAAAAATATGTCTTGTTTTCTTTCTGGTTAACTTATGTTTTAATTCAATTTTCCAACTATCTGCGTTATCTTTTAATTTTCTAAATCTCATTTTTCTCCTCCTTTCTTCTTTCTCTTCCTCTTATTTTGTCTGTCACAATCCATTTTTATGCTGACTGGTCCTCCCACATGTAACCTTTGCTCATCTTACTCCCAATAGGAATTTTTCTCTCTTTCTCTGTTTTCTTCTTTCCTAACTCTTCCTGCAGAAAGTTTTTCTGTGACTCAAAAATTTTCTTGTTTGTAGAGGTGACAGTAATATGTTGGAAGTGGGACTGACTTTAGCAACGGATGTTTCTTGAGTAATTCCAGACAGACTAATTTGACACATTGAGATACTTATGGGTTAAGAGAGAAGGTAGTATCTCAGTCCATTAAGAGGATTTTGACTTGCAGAACAGATGGCAGGTACAAGCAAGCTCTCTCACTTCCATTTATGAGGCTGTATGTGGAAATATGTGGAAATTTTTCTTATGCTGCTTGGAGAAGTGTTAAAATCTTCATGAGTAAAGTGGCAGAGTAATAAAATGATGTCCAATATGTGTATTGTTTCTCTCTCTGTAAAACATTTGTCATTAATTCCTAAAAGATGATTAAATTATAGTTCAAATTGGTAGAATTAAACAACAATTATTACTCTTATAATTACAATTAGAATGGATCATAAATGTATTCAGAGAAGTGCTCTAGGAAGGTAATTTGTACTCTAATATCTGGCTTTAAACTCTTGTCAATGCTTCTCTGGAATTTTACCAGCTATGCTGCATTTTACTAATGATGTTCATCAATTTATACATTTGCAATTGTATCTGCACCACATAATTATAGAAACAGCAGTAAGAAACAGCAGTAAGAAACTAAACACACAGGTAGGTGTATTCATTCCTGCTGCCAATATATCCTTTGCATTACATTGTGACTTTATGGAAGACATTCTCTTTTCTGAGAGCAGTTTGTTGCCACTGAACAACTGAAGCTGAAATTAATTATTCTGACTTTTCCCACTACAAAGCTTTTGTAATGTTAACTACAGGGTAATCCTTTCTGGTAGAAATTAAGAAATCTCTAGGAATGCAAAGTGTTGTCAAAAAAATTTGTATACAATTTCAGAATGTTTAGAATGGGAAAAGAATGCCAAAAAAAAGAAGATATAATTTATTTAAATATGGCATTCCTTATTGTGGCATTAAAACTTTTTAAAATAAAATGTATAAGTTTATTGCCAAATTTCTCCCTGTTAAGAATAAGAATGTAATGTCACTTCTCAAAACTTGAGCTTTGTGAAATTCAAAAACCCCTCAAAGGTAGATGTTTATGCATCGCATCAGTGGTCTATGTTAACAACAAACCTTTTGTGAGTTTTGCATAAAGTGTTCTAGGTGTGCAAAGTACTGCACGAAAAAAATCATAAACACAATCTCTGCCCGAAATGGTTTCTTTTCTAGTTGTGACACAGTATGTCTAAAGTGGGAAAGATGATACAGAATGTAATTCTAAACACAAAATTTTAAGTACTTTTCTCCTCATTTTATTTTTTAAAAACCTTTTTGTATAAATGAGAGAACAGCTGAAGGGGTATGATAAACAGAGTTTAAGAATGACAGATATGGGAGCAGCATGGACGTTGGACAGAGCGACTAAGGCAATTTGGCAGGACTTGTAATGTTGAGGTGCTTCAGAGCTGTCTCTGCTGCCATCCTTTCCTGCAGACTGGAGCATATTCCTTAACACACTCCCTGAAACTGAAGTCACCCCTTTTCTGCACAGCACTTGACTCTTCTGCTATATTTTGTTGGCTGTCAAAGTGAGAGAGGCTTGAAGGAAAATCTAATACGACACACACACATGGACACACAGACACAATGACAGACAGACACACAGTAGTTGTAAATAGTAGCATGGAGGCACAAAGGTGTCTGCCATGGATCCATCCAAAACAGTCTTTGTGTTTCAGTGTCTTTTATCTTCCACAGTGCTCTCACATTTGTTCTGGTTTCAAGGGTGCTATGACATTTTTACAGCTGTCACTCAAAGAAATAACACCGAAACTAGCTGTGGTTACAATGGCTATGGAAGCAATTCAGTTGCTTAAAAGAGCGAAAATAACCAGAAAGTTCAATTGATGAATTTATTTTGTGATTCAGATATCATTTGAAGATATTATTTCCTAGAATGATGCGTATCTGTTTATGTGCTGAACCCAAGAGAGACCTTTTACTTTGCGTGAGAGGGCAATCAGTGAAGCACTACACTTTATTTATCTGATCTGTTATCTTAGACATTAAGCTAAGAGTTTGGAATTTTTTGAGAGGTAGTTTTTAAAATGTAAAGCATTCTGGGAATGAGTTGTTTTTCTCACTCATTTACCTTCTGAAGTCTTATGAATTAAATAGCTGACATTTTACTGCTCGTCTTTCATGAGACTTCAGTTAGTAAGGGCTTCTCCCTATGACTTTACTCAGTGAAGGGTTTCTATATGAGTAATATTTAGTCACGTGTAGATGTGAACATCATTAATAAACCTCAGTATCTCAGCCCTCAAAGCTGATCCAATACTTCACTGAAGCTAATCAGTCTAGGACAAAATGATGAAAAACTGCACATGCTACAAATACTATCACAACACTATTTTATATTCCCTTTATACTGCTGTGAATGACTTAATGAAGTGCAAAGAAAGAGGGGATCATTAGCAAAATGGGAAATAGGCTTCCCCACCTGTAAAATGGGGATAATCATTCTTACTTTTCCTGGAGAGTATTAATAGCAGCTAGAAAAATGTGCTCTGGTTTTATAATTATTACTGCTAGAAGACAAGCAAAATGAAATGATTTATGATATGCTTTTAAATAGATACCCAGACTATGGAACAAATACTTTTTAGGGCTGTCTGAGCATAGTCTGAACACTAATTAACTGGATTAGAATCTAATTTAATTAAATTCTCTTTGTATGAAAAAATTCTTTTGGATGAATAATACTCTATTGATTTCTTTTTGGTGATTTTTATTTAGTGGTTAAACAAAACTGAAAAGAGGAACAGTGAATTCAAAGTAAGAATGCTTGTGGGAGGAATACATAAAGTTAAATTAAGTTGGTCTCTGGACCAAGCTGTAAAAGTAAGGTCATCTAGATCTGTTACCAAGGTGTTGTCTGAACTGTGACTGGTTGTGTGCATATACTCACACAGAATGGACCCCACAGGGTGGACTCCTCAGCATAGGTTTCTGTCAATCTCTTCTATAGAGAGCTGTTAAAATAAGGAAGAAAGATTTTCAGCAGAATGAAGACCCCCATTTCAGTAAATTGTAGAGGATGGTTCACATACTGGGAAAGGCTAGAGGATCTATACATTAGTCTTTACATAATAAAATTCATGGTGCTCTACTTTGGTGGTGCAAATATTAGTAATGTATTTACTAGGCCTGTGCTCTGACACAGCCATTTTGGCCTTGGAATCCTTTTAACTGTGGTATGGTGATAGTATGTCCAAATCAGTGGCTCCCATGAGGGGCAGAAGGTCTCTGGTAGCTCAGATGTGGCTGCATCCCCTGTGACATCAGGTGCTCTGAGCAAGGTGGTGGGTCACTTCTGTGTTAGGCAATCCTGCATCCAACTGACCTTAGACTCTCACTCTCCAGTGATGTTTAGATGAGGTGTGCTCTTAATTGTTTCATGACCAATACACATGCAGTGCAACTGCTCACATTGATCATGGTATTTACCACTTGTTATTTGAAACCTACTGTTAAATAGGCAACCTGGGTATTTCTCAGGGTCTTAAAAGCTCTCCCAAAACATCTAAAAATGCTTTCAACCTTTCATGTTTCTTTGTTCCTTTTTCATTTTTGAAGTTCCCTATGAAAAAAAAAAAAAGGCATGGATCTTCATTTTTCCTGACTGAAGTAGTCTTTGAAGT
Source organism: Oxyruncus cristatus (assembly GCA_013399855.1). Lineage (NCBI taxonomy): Eukaryota > Metazoa > Chordata > Aves > Passeriformes > Cotingidae > Oxyruncus > Oxyruncus cristatus. The sequence goes on along the minus strand of VXAY01000458.1, from coordinate 433,378 downwards.
GTTCACATTCTCCTCTGAAATGTGTGAGTTCTGTCCTCCACTGACTTCCCCTGCAGCTGAAAATACTCTGCATCTTCAGTCCCCAAAGACCTTACAGTCATGGAAAATGCTTATTCATTATTTTAAGACAATTCATGTATTTCGATAATTTTAAAATGTCTTCTATGATATGTATCTATTTGTATACATAAATATATATGCATGCTGTCATGAACATAAGAGGTTCTGTATTGCTTTCTTAATTACTTTGGGATTTTGAGCAATAATCTTTAAATTGGTTGGTTTTTTTTTTTATTTTTGACTTTCCTCACCAAGAAAATAAGATGATAATGTTAGGTATATGATCTAAATAATTATGGGGGTATTTGAAGAGCTGATTTTACCATATAAAACCTGTGATTTACAGTGTTCTAATCATGAAGTGCATTTTCAAATTAAAGAAGGCTTTAGGGGGAGATGAGAGGGATTGAAATAAAAATGAAGTTGCAGATATACAGTGCTTTACTTAGTATAGGTAACTTCAATGTGTATTTGAACTATATTGTAGTGTTCAAATCCAAATAGCATTTGTGAATGGTATCATGTATTAATTCACCTCATAGTTATTTGTGTCATTATATTTACCGGCTTTGTAGTAAATTGCTTTTGGAGCAATCTAGTGATTAAGATATAGTCCCTAAAAAACTGTTCAGTAAACTTAGTAAATATTCTTGATGGGCTGACTTCAACTGATTAACTAGTCACTTGTATCACAGAACGAAGAACTTTTATTTGAAACTGCTTATAGAATACTCAGCTTGTGGCATACTAACAGTTGACCCTTAAGAGACACCCACAGTCATGTTTTAAAAAGGCATGAATAATGATGAAAGATATTATAACATCTAGCTATAAGTAAAATATTTCTCTTACTTTATTTAAAAATACAATACTCTGAACATTATAATTAGTGCTACAGTGCTCTTTCACTGTATGTTCTCATTTATAGAAATCCAGGTGTGGCTCAGTTTTCCATCTGATGGTCATACTGAATTAAGCAGAAAATCTGGAATTATGTAGCAGAGCTAAGAGGGACAGGGTAACTGTGGATGTTTGTAAGGAAGAATACGGTACATCTGTACGGCTGTGGGCCCCAGCTGTAAACACAATGACCTGGTTTCAGGCTATTCTCACAAAAGATTGGACTTTTCTCTGGTTAGATTCTATGAGAATGTGAAGTCCTGGTTTATTGACATGACCCTAGGAACTGAAGGGGACATTCCTGGACCCAGTCTTCTGAAGAATCTTGTGCTCGAAGCAAGAAAGAAGAGTCCTCCAGGAGACATGATGCTGTACAGTGGTCAGAGTGACCAGCCTGGCTCAGTGCAATGACCTGCCTTGGTAACATTCTGCTTTGAGTAGTCTCAAAGGCCACATCTGTATTAGCAAATGAAGCATACTTGAGAACAGCTCTGGATATGGTGGCCAAGGGGAGGGGGACAGCCTGCCCCCCTGCAGCTAAATGTGTTGGGTGGTGTTTCATGGGAATGGCTCTGGGAAAGCTCTGCCACTTGAACCATGCTGAGGAACTATTTGGGAAATTGTTAGCCAGCAAAGACCACTGTAGCAATTTATTAGTACATGTAATTGTGTTCCTGCAACTAGGAAAGGATCTGGACTTTAGCTACGCTGACTAGCAGAGGCACAGTCTACTTTCTTAGAAAAGGTGCTGCTTCCTAGGAGCTGCTAAGTAGAGAAAAGGAGGTGCTTTTGCTCAATTTATGTACCTGCACCTCAAATACAAAGTAGATCATGGATATGTTTAATTAAGCTTTTGCAAACGTTGTTCATGAGGCCGTTTTCTGAGAACGTGACTCCCTTCTGATTCATAAGCAATGCAGTCATACTCACTGAGCCGTGGATCCAAGCTAATAAATTCTGCTTATTAGGAGGAATGTCTGTGAAACATGGAGATGTTGAGGTAAAGAGCCTTACTGAAATGTATTGGTCTGATGCTCATGGCAAAGTTTTGGTCCCTCTGAAACCACTTTAACTCCAGTGGAAGTGGGGCTTGGCCCTGCCTCAACTTACTATAATTAATCCTCTAATTTTCTGTTGAAAGAGATTAAAGACAAAGGTTTTTATGTAAAGATATTTTTTTTATAACTGTAGTTTACTGCTAGAAGGGTTCTGAAATTTAATTTAAGCATGAACTACCTCAACCCTTTCTAAAACAGCAGCTTGTCTGCAGTTTAGCTCTGGGATCCCTGCAGACAAGGCTCCCAGGAGAAAAGACCTGAAATATCTTAAGTAATGATTAAAAGCTTCAGTAATGTTCCATTAAACCTTGCTACTTTTAAAATAAATGGACACTTCATTGCTATAAGACATTTTACCTGTAGACATTCATTTGGAGTCTCATGTTTTTAAATGACTTTGCCCCCATATTGCAGTCAAACCTCAAGATATTACAGGAAAGAAGGATTAAGGAGAATTACATTTAATGACTGGTAGATCAGTAATGATAAGCAGAATGATTTGAGCTGAAATTTTAATTTTGTGTGATGCTTGATGTGGTTTCAGGATGTTGTTTTTACTGCTGTTCATAGTACCAATTCATTAAAATAAGTAGATGTGGCCTGGAAACTAAAAAGATCCCACCTATGTGTTTCAGAGATGGTCAGATTAAAGTGTGTGGTTTTTTTAATAAGCTCAAATGGGTATGTGCTAAGTATTTTATTGGACACCTGAAACCACAAACTCTTTTCCTGCCTGTATATTTTATAAGCAAACTAGAAATTAGATTTAAACCTCTCAGATCTTTTGTTCTAACCTGATTTCTGCTTTAAATTAATATATGGCTTTAACCTCAGGAATAAATCTGATACAGTAACCCACAATTTCAACAATATTTGTGTTAATTCTTAGCATTGTGTACCTGTATAAGAAGGGGTGGGAACTCTATTCTGCAAAGTGTAAAAGTATGCTGGTTTTAGTATTTTTAGTAGTGTGGAAAATAAGTAAGTCATTTCCACAAATTATGGAAAGTTCCACTTCAGCTGTTGCTCTGAAGTTTTGGGCTCATTGAGAAACAGGCGCGATTGAAATTACAGCAGGAGTTTTGCGGGAGGTTATAGCATACACCTGTATTACTGACTGTGTAGGCTCTCTTACAAGGCCTATATTTTCAAGCAACTCAGGGTATATTCAGGAGTAATTTTTTCCCCTCTCTCTATTGCCATTTCCTCAGAGACCGGTCAGTTCTTTTTTTAGAGTTTCATATGACTGACTTTGGGAAATACGGAATGTATTGTCCTTCCTGAAAGCATGGACTTTCTGTGACTGCTTTCATTTCTTCAGAAATTATGTTCAAAATCTTACCTAGTATTCCAAAAAACCTTGTCCTCACTGTGGCAGGTTTGTATCTGTCAGCCATTGACTTGTGGTTGCAGTGGGAAGAAGCAGCTACAGAAAGCAGGAGTCACAGACAGCGAGCTGATCTCAGAGATTGTAAAGGTCAGTCCCATGACAGAGTCCAATTAGCTGGGATGGCACCATGCATTTTCCTATTTTTAGTGGGGAATCAGTGGAGAGATTGAAGCCATGCTGTGATATTCTCATGGTGGCCTCAGCTGGAGTGCAGTTGCACTTGCATCAGGTGGAGGTTTCTCTGGAACACAAGATTTCTTTCTCCGCTTACATGTTGCAGTAACGGAGCACAAGAATAAAATATGTGGCTATTCACAACAAACTACTTCTAAAACTGACCAGCAAAGAGCTCTGGTAAGCCCACAAATGGGAAAGAGCCATGTGTTTAGATATCCAGTTACAAATGGATAAAGCTTGATAAGCTTTTAGGAGAAGTCCTTAATAGAAAGGGGTACTGTGCAGAAGATAGTTGAAACCAGAGGTTTTCCACTTTTTTTATTCCCTTTGCTGCTTCAGCTGCTGACCCCTGGTAGGCACTGAGCAACCTGAGAGATGGCTCTGCTTGTATATGATAAGAAAGCTGCTGTCCACAGGTGGGTATGGACACTCACTGATAAGAGAAAAAAGTGTTTTTGCTAATAGAGAAGAACCTGCCTCCAGGTAAATGATGAAAATTCAGCGATGAATAAGTGATCTGATAAAATCTTAAAGCAATAGCTGATGGACTCTGCCAGGGCTCTGTGGGTAGGTGCTGTATCTAACATTTTACACTCTACACTCTTTTTTATTTTTATTTTTTATTTAAACCAGGGATGTAAAATGGAATCACAGCAGACCTTTCCAAAGTCAGCCTTTCATTTGGCCTTTCATTTTGCTATGTTTTTCTTTTCTCCTAAATTTAAGACAAAATGTCGGAAGTGGAAATATTTATGAGAGCCATTTAGAAATATAAAAGAATTCAGCTGAAATGAATTGTGATTGAATAGTCTTCACAATTGTTGTATCAGGGAAACTTAATATAGAGTTGCCATGGAGACTGGTTCTTTGGCCACTGGTCTAACACTTTAGAGCCTTTTAGTTCAGCAATATGCTATTTGCAGATGATGCCATACATGATATTAACAAGTGGTTTGCCTCCATTAAGAGCAAAATACCTCTAAAATTACGGCACTTCTCATTAAAGCAGAGATATACAAAACTCCTTGAAGTTATTTCAATAATCAGTGATGTGCATGATATCAGTTCATGAAAATACCATGTTTATAGAGGAGCAATGTTTACTGCATCAAACTTAGGCAGTGCTGTTGAAATGTGAGTTCGAATGGGGACTGTCAAGGTGGAAGAGGCAAACCAACCTCTTCCAAGTGCACTCTTTGCTCAATAGTGGGGTGATCTGACCTTTTTTCCTATTAGCCTTTTTCAAAGTAATTGTTTTGAGTGCAGGGGAGTTTTGTACTGTACCATGAAGTTACCGTGGAGTAATTGTACCGAGGAGTTAAAATCTTTCCCCTCGAAAGATTCATATTTATTACTGGTTAATGAAATCTTGGTTTTATAAACAGCGTGCCGTATATTTGCCATGTGACCATCGCACACATGTACTCTGTAGAGTACCTTTAATGGAATAAATGGATGCACACACTAAACAGAATGCAGAAACTCTGCAGAGGTAAACCGCTTAATAGCATTACCTATAATGAATTTCCTAACTAACTGGCCCATTTCATAAGCTGATAACATGGGCAGAGACTTAGCTATAAAGGTCCTTGATCAAGCAATGGACATAAACAAAATGAGAGGCAGAGTTGTAGCTATCAAAACCCACTCTGGTCAGGCAAGAGCCTTGGGTGCTCCCTGTAATGACCTATTTGCTGGCTAAGTCAATATTTCATTCCTGCAGTCCAACTGGACTGGAATGCTAAAATACTGAGTTCCTCAGTCCACCAGTGCTGTGTCAAAGAGAGCCTGAATAACATCGGGATCCTATAATTTTGTCAGAGATTTAGCTTTCTGCAGAACTGCAGTCAGGCACAGAGGTGACCAAGACAGGTCAGAGGCTGAATCAGGACACAATGTTGTCACACTATGCCATTATTTCACAGCTATCTTGTACTGGCCATTTCTGCCAGACTGCAACAGCATCCACACATCACACATACTTTGTAATTCTTTGTGTAACATCCACATTCATTTGTAATTTTTTAGGAAGAAAGGTTTATTCTCCTTGCAGAAATCGGGTCTCTGAAAGTTATTCCCTGTTGTGATATTTTTAGAAACATCCTGCATGCTATGGTTCCCGATTTTGGGTTCAAGAGTTTGGGAAAGCACGTCAGTTATCAGTATGAAGTTTATGTATATTACAGTATCACAGATCTTGTTACTGTTACAGGACAAAATTCATAATGCAGTAAATGATCCAGATATATGTTCTGGTTTGATCAGTCAGTTTATTAAGGTTGTGTTTGGCACAAGAGGGCCATGGATTAAGGATGTATAGCAATGTCTTTGAAACTTCCCTTTGCAGAAGGAGATCATCTTCCCTCTCCGAGAGGGATGTAGATCATCTCACCCCACTATGCAGAATGCTCTCTACAAGGCCCCACTTTAATTTCTATTTTCTGTATTTGTCTGCAGTTCCTTTAAAACTCAGCAAAATGTAAAATAAATCAAAATGTTCCTTTCAATTTGTCCTATATTGCACTGATTAATAGAGCTAGTTGATTTGTCAGAATATGTCATTTGCTGAAGTCAAACATTAATGGAGTCTGAGACTCACTGCCTTCCATGATGATTAACAAATTAGTAGTGTGAGACACCTGTATTCAAATCTTGAGGTTCAGAGTGATGTGGTGTGCAAAATTCTAATACAAAATAAACCTTGCATCTAAGGGTGATTTTTCAATAAATGTGAAAAATAAAATTTTTCCAGAAATCATTTTTTTTACTATTCTCTGTCTTTGAAGAAAGGAAATTTTTCAAAATCTTTAAACGTGGGGGAACAAACAAGAGTTCTCAACATTCTATTCAGCTCTAGTGATCAGCCACGAATTCCATTGCCATACTGATTTTTATTTTCCCTGTTGCATGAACTTTCTTTGAAATTCCCAGATATTTTCTTTTGTATTCCTTTAATATAAACATAATTTATATCTACAGGGCTATATTCCCAGTAAGCAAAATATGCTACTACTCTGGACTTTAAATGGGACCACAAAATGTGGAAAGTTATCAATTTTTTCAGTGAGTCCCAGTCCTAAAAAAATTTCCAGAAAAAATGATTCATTGCTGCTTTTGTGAGACACAAAGGTAATACACTCATACTCAGTTAAATATTACTGCATTACACACAATTTCTTAAAAAGAGATTACACTTCTTCTTTGTTGGCCTATATGGGACATGTCCCAAAGCCTGCTGTATCAGTAGCAGTACCAAGATTTCAGTAACGTGAAGATAAATGAAGTTTGTGGTTGTAATGTGGCATGCATTGAGATGGAAAAAGTGCCTGGATGATGGGTGGGCAAGGTGAGAGTGAGTAGGACCAGAAGCAATGCACTGCTGGTCCTGGAGAAGGGTGAGGAGGCTCTCCCCATACTGCAGCATCGCCCTAGGCATTCCCAGGGCCTCAGGGGAAAGGAGGTTTTGTCTTATAGCTGAACACATGCAAACAGCAAAGGGAACTTCTGCTTCCCAGCATCACCCCAACTGACAACTGAAAAAGAGGGTCGGCTTCAAGACTGGTAATTAGCTCTGGCTGCTCTTTATAGAGCCCTTAACAGCTGCCAATATCTATGACAGTCAGGAGGGACATTCCTGGTATCTTAATCAAAGAGCTGTAACACAAACGCCCAGCCCTCTGGATATTTGGGCCCAATCCTGCAAATTGCTGTGCACATCCTTGGAGGCACTCAGCACTTCCCTGACAGTTGGCATCAATGACAGTCAGAGCTAGTAGACCTCAGTATCCCAAGGGACCTTAGTCATCCCAGGAGGTGCTCAGCAAGGGCTGGATGGCTACCTCTGTCTTCAGGCCCAAGGGAATATTGAACATTTCAAAGTACTGCAGGGAAGAGCAAAACCTTCAGGTGGAATAGAAGAAATTATTCATCTGCCTAAGAAAAAAGACAACCTTGAATGATTAAGAACTGTGTGAGAGATATTAATAATCATATGACTGAGCATAGTATCCAATACAATGCATAATTCATGAACTCACAGCAAAGAGTGATTCTCCTCTCCTTGGAAATTAATTAAGAAAGATGCCTGGTGATGCTAAGGATTCACTAAGGCCCATAATTCTGAAAAAGAATGAAAACCTGTCTGTATTTGTATTCTACTAAAGCATTACAAAATTCCAATATAAAAAGAAATGAAACACAGTATTTCAAATATCTATCCATTCCCTATGGAATCATCAGAAAATTGGTTTCTAAAAAAAAATAACTTTCAAAAAAATCTTAAATTATATAAGCATGAAGAGAAATAATATAACCATAAAGCAATACGGAAATCAGACAAGAAAATCTACCAAATTTTCATGAAATAAAATTTTTATTCTTTAAAGAGAGCTTCAGAATTTCAGTTTCCTGTAAGGAATGGTTGGCTAGTACTGTGTTCCTTGCATTGAATTGCTTCAGTTCCTCTTCTCTGAAGGACAGGAAGCTTGTTTCCTTAACAGGTTTTGAAACAATATTGGAAAATTTGCAATTATAATTAGTGGCGGCTGAGGCCAGCAATGTGAAAAGCTAAATTTGTGAGGTATAGAAGCATTTTGAATTCACTAGCTCCAAGTTTTTTCTCTCTCTTTTTTTTTTTTCCTTCCATGTAAACACAATCTGAGAAAAGTCTCTCCAGATGCTGAATGGAATACATGATTTGGAAGTATAAGGGATAAATCCCACCATTTTTTCTTATTGGCTAAAATACTTTTTTCTGGGCTGAATTTCAGCATAATGCACCAACTATTTCAGAAAGCAACACACACCAATGTGATTCCATGGTCTTTCTAAGGACCATGCAAAAGAGAATTGCACAGAGCAGTCCAAAGCACCCAGTGCTGGGAGAAGAGTCTTCATCTCCTTTCTTTAGAGACCATAATTGCTACCAATGGGAATTCTGTGGTATTTTTTACCTGGTTAGGACTGTGTTATTTGGAGGAGAGGGACTGTCCGTGCACCAGTACCTCAGCCAGGGTGTTTCAAGTTGGACCCTGCTGGCAGTGCAATAGTCACCAGCTGTAGCATGATATTCTGAGAGATGCCTTTAAAAGCTTATATAAAGCTGATAAAGTGACTGTGTGGGAGAAGTCCTTCCAGAGACAGTGAAATGTCTCCCTACAGCTCTGGAGGCACACTTATTAAATGACAAGAAAACTTTCATGTAATTAGCTGTTTTCTCACCAGTTAGCATTATAGGGGACAGGAGATTAAATGCAATGTGTTCTTCAGGTAAGAGAGAGGAATACTTCACTTGCATGAAATTTAAATTTCTCAGGGATTTTTTTTTTTGCTAATATTTGTTGTATATAAGTTTGTTTATGCAAGTTTTGCATGTGTGCTACTATCATTTCACAATAATAGTGCAGACTTCATTACAGCACTCACCTAATTTATTTCATATGGTATTAGACTAAATAACTACTTCATTAAGAAGCAACAGATGAAGGTTCCCTTATCAATATCATGCAGATGAGATACTTAGGTCCATATAGATAATATTCACAGAATATTATATCTGCTAAAAGGCAGGTGTTTTTCTTAAAATTTATGGTTAATGAGGGACATCAAACATATGATGTTTGCCCTGCTAAGCATTGTTTGTCAAGAAAGAAAAGTTTGCTAAATATTCACACATGCTCTAGCCTAGCTATGTGAATACACAGCAGTCAAGACCGTTGTCTTAACGAAAGAGCACATCTCTTGTGTGCAGCAAAGACCAGCTCTAGTATTGTTGTATTTCCTTCTGATAATGGTAATTACTTTGCTTTGTCTGCCTTGCATTGCTTTTTATGAATTTAGCTAGATGAAAGCCTCCAGCCAGTACTGATAGCCAGCTTTCCTTTGGCTCTCTGCCAGCAATCTATAATTAAAGTGTTTTCTTGAGAGAGGACCACTGCGTAGTACCTATTGTGCATTATGTCCATGGAAGTTGACTGAAACAATTGAAAAAAAAAATCTCCAATTTATATCATGGCATATTTCCATGGCACAAGGAAAATAAAGAAGTAATTGGTGACAGTCAGCATGGCTTCACTGAGGGCAAATCGTGCCTGACAAAGTTAGTAGCCTTCTTTGATGAGGTTAGTGTTGCTGGATAAAAGAGACTGATGTTCATCTACCTGGACTTGTATAAAGTCTCTCAAAACCAGAGAGACGTGGATTTGATGTGTGGATCACTTACTGGATAAGGAATTGGCCGGGTGTTTGCTCGTGAAAGAGTTGTGGTTCAATGTCTCACTGTCCAAGTAGAGACCAGGGACAAGTGGCATTCCTCTGGGTTCAGTATTGGAACTGGCATTATTTGACAGCTTTGTCATGATGTGGACAGTGACACTGAGTGCACCCTCGGCCAGTTTGCTGATGACACCAAGCTGGGTGGTGTGGTCAATATGCTGAAAGGGAGGGATGCCATAGAGAGGGATCTTGATGGGCTTGAACGGTGGGCCTGTGTGAACCTCATGAAATTCAACAAGGCAAAGTGCAGGGTCCTGGTTGTGGGTTGAGGCAATCTTGAGCACAAATACAGTCTGGATGGAGAATGCCCTGAGAATAGCCCTGAGGAGAAGGACTCGGTAAGTGAAACTGTATTTCATGTGAATGTACAAACCGTAGTATCACAGAATCATAGAGTGACCTAAATTAAATTGACATAATAAGATACCTTATAGTGAATTAAGCTAACTAGGATGAAGGCATTGGTCCCAGAATATTAGTGTTTATGGATAAAATTATCAGGAATGTCTGCTGAACTTTAAGCACACACCCAAAGTTTTCTGGAATGGAGAAGACTTAAAAGTTGAAGTCTTGTCTGCTATGATAATTAATTTTGCTGACCAAAAGGCTTTCATAGTAGCTTCAGTCAGTGACCTTTGAGAAGCTGCTGTTTATAGTGCCATCAGGCAAATGGAATGGCTTTTTGTTTATTGAGAGGTGAACCAGAAGAAACCATCAACCGAAACCTGGGCCATCATGGTAAAGCTGAAAAGATTTCCATGGCTGACAGTTGCTGTGTGCAGGTTTTTGCTGATGTCTATCTTCTGACTGAATGAGATAATACCTGGAAGTCAAGAACCAGCCAGTAGAAAGCATTATTATTTGCCCTTAGATAGAAGAAAAATAGGGCTTCTCAGGTACATGGGTTAAAAAAAAAAGTGTGACGGCTCTCAATAACAAAGTTGCCTTTTACATTACCAGTTTTCCTGTTGGTATTTTTAATTTTGCATATGTGAAACAATACTGTTTGTACAGTTTAAAGGTAACTGGATTGTTTTACACTACTTCTGCCAAAGATATACCTGGGTTATTTATAACAACAATCCTGTTAGGATCACTATTTGAAAATTTTTCAGCAGGTTCTGATCAGTCCCTAAATTGCTGAGGTCAAGGGCCAAAAACATGTGTAGAATATAGCTCTACACTTGGTATGCCTCAGTAAAGATGCAGCTGTAATTAACTGCTACTGAAGCAGAAACTGCAAAGTATTCCTGATTTAGTTATTTTCCTAATGAAGCTGGGAAATTTGATGAAGACTCTGTTTAAGCCTTAATAATTTTTGCTGTTGTTGTTTGTTTTTTGTTTAACAAAAGAAATTAAAAGCAAATCTATCAGGTTTCAGTATGTGCGTTTTAGATTTATGTTTGTGTTATGTCAGCCAAACATCTGTGGTAAAACAGGTTAAACACCTTGTTCTTGGTGGCTTTCTAATGTTCTTCATATCAAAAGCACTTGTAAGTAAGAAGTCAGACTGATCTTCAGGAACTGTAAGGAAACAATTACTTTTTCAACGGGCAGAAGTATTCAGAAGCTTTCTAAACATTTTCTCAAGTGAGCAAGATTTTGAAAGAAGTATATTTTGATAAAGTTCTTGGAAAAAAATCTGGCTCAATTTGGACTAATAAAGTCCAGCTTTTTATATGGAATTTAAAAACTGTTCCTTGCACTGTTCCTTGCAATGTTACTATTGAAATGAACCTCAATATACTGACCACCTATGTAAAGTTTATACATTTAATTGTTTGGGAATTGCTTAATATATACATAGAGACTGTGCTGTGAATATTGTGCTTGTCTTATTTGTTTTAGTTTCTTTATTGTTGTGTTGCATGAAAATTCCAAATGATGCTGACATATGAATGTTAAAACTCTGAGGATCTTTTATTCACATGGAAGCAGCTTTAAGAACTGATTATTCTCTGGAGTAAATCAGGATTTCAAGTGTCATTGTGCTGGAAATGTCTATTTATGTATAGGATCTGCCAACATCCCATTTCTTTCCAGCAGCAATGCCAAATAATCATAAATAATGGCAGAAATCTTCAGTCTGTAAAAAAAAAAAAAAAAAAAAAGAAAAAGTTTCAGAGAAATTAGTTTAAGACCTATGTAATTAATATCTCCTGTATAATCCTCAATAGGATGTTGTGCATTCCAGATTATGTGGTGATCTAAGGAATTGCTAGGTCCAATAGTCTGGTTCCTCTGCCCAGAAGAAAAATGGATCCAGGAAACTAGAATCTTGGAAACAGAGCAGGAAAAGAAAGACATTTTGGAGTCTGTTTAAAAAAACCCCAACACCAAAAACTTCAGTTGTTTATACAATTTAGAGTACATTGTGAACTTATTCCTTCCATGTACCCAAACATATGGTAGATAACTTTTGCATACAGCTAGAATGTATGGATATACAGGCCTCTAAGATCAGTAAATTTAGTTTTACAGCAGAGGTTTTCTTGGAGATCCTCCCCTTTGCCAATTACAGATTCTGCAAGGCCAGCCTGTTCAATACACTACAAGCAGAAGAGCTCACTGTCTTAACTTCTAATATACTGTCCAAAACACAGCAGACTTCTGCCAGGCACAATCAGGTCTGAAATAACTTTGCTCCACAGGCAGGAGTGGGGGACTCCTGGCTGTTTTCTTTAAGCATGACTATTCATCTTATCAAGTGGTATCATCATTATTACTGGCACAATGGGAGAAAAGACCAGAGATTTTCTCCCTCAGCTGTGGATGTGTGTTTTAGGTCTGGGGGATCTCTCCCACCTTTTTGAAGACTGAAGGATGGTGCCTTTCCTGTTGGCTGAGCTAATGCAATTCAAACTAGAGTGAAACATTTTGAAGTCCAACGTGTTTCCAAGTTTGGATCCAGCGCCTGAATTTAAAACTGGGGCTAGGCAGAGACCTTCCATGAATGCATGATTCCTCTTTGCCCTTTTTTACAAGCAAGTATTCACAAGTGTATAATCTCATCAGTCTCTTTTATAACAAATAATTTTACTTTTTCTTTGTATTTTAACCAGCTGCTTATGAATTTCTGTTCGTGTTATCAATTTTAGACTTCTGTATCAAGTAACATTGTTAGAGGCCATTTCATACAGATTTTGTGTGTTCTTTTTCCAGCTAATAACTACCTGGGTCCTTTGCTTACTCATTTTTTCCCCTGTGTTTGTTTTACAGTTCATTTAACTGATTTTTTTTTTCCTATTGTCCACAATCAGATGCAGTTCTGAAAGCTTAAATAGGTTGGTTTTGCCCTCAGAAAAAAACCCTGACCAAATAATTTCCTGGCAATCAGACATCAGTACAAATGTTTCTTTAATCGAGAGATATTAATGATATGAGTTAAACTAAGAGTTTGGAAGGTCAAGATTCCGTCTGGAGTTTATTATTTCAAAATTTTTCTAACTTCATATTACTGATCCACTGGAATTTGGAATTGAAGTTTGTAAGTTCTTTAATTATAGATTCAAATGAAAGTGGTACAGGAATGAGATAACATTTGCAAAATGTAATTTTGATCCAGTTCCAAGGAGAACATCTTGTTGTGCTACAGATGTGCCTTAATACTAATTGATTATTGCTTTAGCAGAAGAGCTATTTAGAAGTGTTCCAAGATATAAAACTGACACTGCAACAGAAATTGTATGGCGGCAAGCTATACTGTGTTTTCTCTTCTTTCATCTTGCTAAAATTAAATATGGCCAGAAGGAGTGATACAGCTTCAGTGAATCTTATGCTAATGCTTTCCCAGAAAATGTTTTCTTTTCTCTCTAAATTATTCATTGAGCTATTAGAGGTCTGAAATAAAACTTTAATTAGTTGTTAGAGGCTTCACAAAGTATGACCTGCTGGAACGTATGAATGGAGTTTAAAGAGAGCCATCTGACTACAGGAATTGCAGCCAGTGGAACAAGACATGGGCAGAAACTTAACATCTGTTGCGGATTTCTAGTGTTTTGGGCAAAGTGATTTTTAGCTGAAAGTGACTGATGGTTTTTAGTTGACTGCATTATGAAGTACAACAAAATATATAAAATACTGTCTTAAATCATGGATGCTGTCATTTTCAACTGGTAATTTCACATTGGAATGTCCTTACCTGTCCAAAAACTGAAGTTCATCAGTTTAAGGGCATATATCATGTAAAACAGTACCCAGTGTTGTCTGCTCCTGAGATTGTTATTTTCAGATGCTTTCCACTCTATATTCTATAGCTTTTTTTCTGAGATAGAGAGAGAAAAATGGGCTGGAGTTTTGAAAGCAGCAGAAGGAACTTATGTACCTACCTGTCACTAAAACCCATCTCTGTAACATACTTGAAATAGAAAAAAAATTCCTAATTTATGTGAATTCAGATGACAGTGGGGCTCAGTAATTCAATGACCTGTCTTCTTGGCTGTCTGCTTAGTCAGAAACATCTCTTTGCCCTATTCTGTTTTAGTTTGTCATAGTCGTGCACCCATCTCAGACTGCAGCATTGCTCTTGTGATTCATTTCAAGATAAAAGCTTGGACTAAATTGTCAGTATAATTGTTTCAGGAAAAGTAGTTTTTTTTTCAGCAGATGGGAAAATAACAGTATTAGCAATTATCGTTATTTTATTGCAGGATTTACAGAGTTTGGGAAGGTTTAATTAATGATTCTGGAGTAAGATATGTTATCATATCCAAAACATCCATCATGTTATTATCTTCATTCGTACTTAATCTTTCCTCATGTAGTACAGGGATTCTAAAAAAATCCAGTGAAAAGCTGAAAACACGAAATCCTGTGTAATAATAATAAACTTTATGGCAAGTGAGTAAGGGTTTATGTGACACTTCAGTAAAGGGTGATGTGTGCTGCTTTTCTCAACAGGTAAAGGAAAACTCAGATAAAAATAAAGCAATCCTCACTAACGATCTCGTAGTCTTCTCTTCTTCCCAGTGAGGTTGAGGTTAATTTACAGAATACAGGACACCAACAAAGAGTAAGGGCAGCAGAGAGTGGTTAAGGGAATAGAAAACTGCCTAACACGAAACTTCAAGAGCAGTGAGGGTGGGGGGGGGAAAGTCTTGTTGAATGAAACAGGAAGACTCAAGGGAAAGAAGAATAGGAATCAAGTCATGGTAGCACCATAATGTTCAGAAAAAAACAGTTTGCCACAGCACTAGGACTGGCTGAATAGCAGGCTTCACAGTTCACAGATTTGTAGATTTTTTTTTTAATTTGGCTTAGTTTCAAATTGGAACAAATCCATTTTTTTAAGAGAAATTTCTTCAGAAAAAAAATTCCAGGAAAATGTTTTGGAAACACTGACATACTGTGTTTCCAAAACCACACATTTCCCCCTGACCCTACAGCTGCTAAATGGAACTGGCATTCACGGAACAGATCCATGGGAAGGCGAGGTCTGCGGCTTGGCTTAGGGCTTCCTGTTTTCGGGTCAACCATCATGGGCAGACAATAAATAATGGGTTTAAACTGAACCATGAGATGCTTTTAAAAATTGTTTTATGTATTTTAAGTGTGTTATTTATATATATATGTATATATATAAATTTATCCATTTTTTTCTGGAAAAGTTTGTCAAGAAGTAATTGTGGAAGTACTTGTAGGGAGTTCGTATATGGTTTTTGACCTTTTCACATCCCTACATAGCAATTATAAGCATAATAACAGCTGACTTGCATTTCTTCTTTTGCTTTTCAAAATCCTTTTTAAAAGAAATTCATAGGTGATCAAATATTTGCAATGCAAAGACTAATAGAACTGAGGTAAATAGATGAAGACCTGTAATCTCTTCCATTCATATTTATTGTGATTATTTGAATCATCTGTGATATGTCAATGTAGCCTGGAAAGGTAATGGTTAATTTTTTTTTTTTTTAATGTTCCCTGTATCCTAATTTTTTTTGCAATCTTTCTCTAAACACTTCCTTTTCCAAATAGTCTGGCTTCTTCAACTCTGTGTATGATTATACTTTAAAGATCCAAGAATAGAAACAAAAGCCTTTCTCTTTCTTTTCTGCGGCATAGCAACATACTTTGAATTTTGATATGTTAAGTGTCCAGTGCTTACATTTTTATGATCTACTTGTACATGAAAAAACCCCTGAAAACCAAAAAATGAATCTTGAGAAAACATGGCTAGTTTAAAATGACAAATAAATTACAATCTGTTGGTGGATATCACCATGCTGCAGAAGTATGAATAGCTCATGCCATTTACAATGAATCATTGACTTAAACTAACTGTGAGGAAAAAAAGGAGTGAAAGATATGAAAGAATAGAGTGGGGAAACCACAGAAATTAGAGAAAATACAGAAAGCCTAGGTTTTTTTCTAGATACAAAATTATTTAGAGCTCATATTTATTGGCATGTATATTTTTTAAAAAAATTTTACTGTGATTTGCTATCTGAAAAACTACCTGAATGTCTTTTACTTAAGCTAACAAAGATCTTCTTGTTGTACACAAAATTTGTAGTTCTTAGCTGATCAGTGTCCAAAACATCTCCTAATTCTTTTGCGTTATGTTCAGAGTGTTCATTTTGTGATTTGAAGTCTGAACTGTTAAAATTATTGGGAATTAAAAGAAGTTAAAATTCTGATACACCTTGATATATTTAGGAATGATTTCCCAACTTTGTTGCCATTTTCTATAATTATTGTGTTTATTAAATATAAGTATTTAGTATTATGAGTATTTAATTGATTAGGTAACTGAAATAAGTAAAATATCAGCTTTTCCAATGAGTTAGCTATAACATGCACTCTTGATAATGACTGAGATATGTCTCCCTTGACCAGTGATGTGTTTGCTGGCAGTGGAGGCCCAAATGCAAACAAAAGGTGCTTCACAGTTCTCTCTGAAATGGGTCGAAATGTTTTTGTAATCAAAATATTATGACATGAACATATTCTAATATTCCAAATTACTACTTTTTGGACTTTGAAAAATATTTGAAGACACAGCCAAATCCAAATGTTGGATGTTTTCATTTAGATATTTATGGATGTCTTTATGTTTAGGAAGAGAACTTATTTTAATAGAAATTTTCTAGATTTAAAACATTTCTGCAGACAAATTTCTGAGGTGAACAAGTACAAAATTACAGATTGGGATTTGTTCTCTCATTTTAAAAATGTGTGAACAGTATTTGTAAAAATGTTCTTTACATATATATATAAAATAATTCACTTTACAGTTGAATAAGTTTGGCTAACTGCTTGAAATTTGAGCTGTTTCTTCATTACAAAACTGGTCATGACCATCACAATTTATTTCCTTAGATTTCTGGTGAGATAGATGTAAATCATATAATCCAGTTTATACTGAGTAAGTTTGTAGGAAAAGAATGGTAAATTCATCTTACACATATTTTTTAATGCATTAAATGAAAATTCACTTTTCTTGAGCATTCATGCTGAGAATTCATGAAAATGTTTGAAAGCAAACCCATAAGAAATTGAAATGGAATTGAGACAAATGCAATTGAGACAAACACAATTTCAAGTAAAAGATTTCTTTGTTTTTAGCAGCAAGACAGTTGCATAATTGGAAGCAGAATTCTGGTGATTCATGTTTCTCCTAAGATTAAATGAAGTTAAAATGAATAGTTAATGCCAATCACCAGATATAATTGTATTAAAATAACTTCAATGAGCAAATTCAAGAGTTCTTCTGTCTGTCTTTAAAAATGTGTAAATATATATCAATATATGTCAATATGGATTACTTTTCAGGGTTTGATTCTGCTTTAACTTGCTCTAATATTCACTTTAAAATAGATGATTCTTCTCTGTTTGGGGAACTTACTAGTTTTAAGGTTTACAAACTCTTAGAATCATACAATGGTTTGGATTGGAAGGGACCTTAAAGATCATCTATTTCCAGTCCTCCAGCTGTAGGCAGGGACACGTTTCACTAGACCAGGTTTCTCAGAGCTACATTCAAACTTGAACACTTCCAGGGATGGGGTTTCCACAACTTCTTTGGGCAAAACTGTTCCAGTGCCCCACCATGCTCACAGTAATGAATTTCTACGTGTCATCTAATCTAAACCTACTCTCAATTTGAAGCCATTCCACGTTGTACTCACTGTGTGCTCTTGTAAATGCTCTTCTACAACCCACTTTCCTCTATACTGTGAGAGACTTAGTACATTTTCAGCAGTTGGCCCTTTGCAGTTTTGCTTACTAAAATATAAAACTGAACAGTTAATCTTGCATAAATATTTGTAGATGGTGGAATTGGCATATAATTTGATACTTTTCTCAATTTAAAGGAAAACGTTTGGTGAACTCTGGGTATATTAATTGTGAGTAACCTGGCAGTGTTCCCATTTTTTAGGGTGCCAGTTTACAATTGCATTGTAACATAATCTTACCCGAACCTCGTACAATCTGTTCCAAGGCTAGGGAGATAAAAGAACAGAAAAAAGAAAGGGACAAATGTGTTTTCAATCAATAACTAATATGCAAGAGAGATTATTTTAGTTTTAAATGTGTGTTGTTATATTTGGAAATACTTAGCTTAAAGCGAAATGTTAGAGTGTAAGAACATGCAAAGATATCTCATTACTTCAAACAGAAAACATGTTCAAAGCCTTAATTTTCAGTGGTTGCCTTTTCTGTTGTTACACTCATTTTGTTCTGAAAAGTCTCTTGGTAGTACCTGTTGTAATAAGCTGGATTTTTGAGAACACATTCAGGAAATTCTATTTGGGTTACTTCCTCCTAATATCTCCAAATACTATGTAGTATAATAAAGAGCAATGTGATTAGAAGATGGTTGTAGAGCTTGGACTGTACTGCAGTCTATTGGTAGTCTTACCACTGTCTGTTTCATCAGCGATTAAAAGCAAGGGAGAGCCTTCAACTGAACCAGAATCAGTTTCCCGACTAAAGAACACTAAAATTTGTGAAAAGGCAAAGCACATAGATACAGTGTGCATCTTTGACTGTATTTACTGGTTGTAAGTGCTGGTTGAAATTCTGGGATAATTAATGGATAAAAACCTTCTTAGTTCTTTGGTTCAGTTTTCTTAGTTTGAGTTTTTAGGATGTCTTGTTTAGATGTTTACACATTTTTAAATATTTAATTTTCTTTTATGTGCGCTCTTAACTTAGAATTTCCTGGTATCAGCAAATAAACATGGGAAGCAATCTTCCATATTATACAGATGGAAACATCAAGTTGCATCTCAAGTTTTGTACTGCTTGGGCCTCAGAATAGTAATCCCTCTTAAAATCAATATTGACTACTTAATATTAAATAAAATTATTCTGTTAATGCTATTTTGAATTTTTCTTTCTGCATACAACTTTACAGTACTAGTTCTAGTGCAGCTATAATATATTGTGTTAAAACAAATACCAAGTACTAACCTTCCTTTCCCCTCCCAGCTACTCCCAAGCCTTCAGGTAGCTAGCAGCTGATAAATCTAGTTTCTGGGTTACCATTGAACCAGATGGTAAAACACAAGGAAAAAAAAAAAAAAAGAAAGCCAAGCTTTTTTTTCTGCACTTATTTAATTGTGTTTTCATATTGTTCATTGGATAAGTTAACTTGTGCTAAAAAACACATTTTGTTCCAGGAAAAAGTTGCTGCTTTTCCAAATGTGACTAAAATAACTTAAAGAGTTTTGAAATGTAAGCCCCTACTGTTAAAAAATGCTGTCATGAAATATAATAACATCTAATACATGCAACTGTGTAATTATGCATAATAACTAGTGATCTTTGTGTATGCTGATAGGAAGGATAAAGGGGGTGTTGTGTATTTAGCTGGTCCTCTGCACCTGCAAAAAGCAGACAACTCTTCTTATAGTGGAAGAAACAAGATAATAACAGCATGATATTAAATGCAAACATTACTTTTTTTTCAATAAAATGCTAGGAAGAAATCTATCAATTAAGGTTTGTTATTGTGAACAGCAAAATTATGTTGTGTGTCAGCTGAAAGGCAAATAAAAGACTTGTGGAATGAAATCTTTAATTGTCTTTACCACATAGCTGCTAAATCCATTATTATTACTTTGAAGAAGATTTATATTGGCTATTTAAGCTTCTGTTTGGGATAAATTCTTCCTATACATATTAAACTCTACTTCATTTCTGAAGTAAATAATGAAATCACCAGCCTGTGTGATCTGATATTTTAGACTAAAAGAAAAAACAAGCTGCTGTAAAAACGTAATTGTACTAATACTAGGACTCTCAGCAGGCCTTATTAGCTCAGGCATAGTCCTGCATTAATGTATCTAAATGGCTTTTGGACAGGCGGTGGCTTGCTTCCAGACGATTTGGAGTGTGGGTGTGGGGTCAGCCCACGGCTTTCCACATCCAACAGCATAAGCACACACTGAGCTGATCGGTTATTTATAAAAAGCAACTTAATGTGTTTGGGAAAGATTACATTATGCTGAAATATTTGTGCTAGCATAGGGACGTGGATACCTGCCATCTGGGGCTGCCGAAAGCTGGTAAAGACTGCTCCTGGAGATAAAACCCAGTGCTTTCAGAGAAGGTAGCACCCCATAATGCTGAAGCTGTCAAAACCCCAGTACGTGTTGTCATGTTTTCTCCACGACTTTCTGCAATAAAGGTCTTTGGAGGGAGAGCAGTTGGAAACTACATTTTCTCCCTAACAAGATTTATCAGCTCTTTCAATTATTAAGAGTATTGTGTCACATCCTTTATACTTTCAGCCTTGGACCAGGATCTCAAGCAGGAATGATTCAATAGTGCTGGTGGGCAGTTTCCTTGTGACATCTTAGAAGTCACTTCTGTTGGCTTCACAAATAGAGCTATCATGTGGTAATACTAATGTACAGCAGATACAAACATGAGATGGAGAAATCCAGTCCTCTTAGTTGTACTTCAGTCAATCATGATGGCTAATCTTTCCTGTTCAAGGGAAATATCTCCCTGGGACATGTTAACAAATTAAGTACTCTTCTGTAGTTTGTTTGGGTTCCTTATGTACCAAACCTTTTCAAAAAGGAAAATGGAGCCTACGCTGTAGCACTGGCAATGGATAGTGCTGGCAAGTATTTGTAGTGGTTGGTACCAGCACTGTCACCCAGCAGCCACAGTAGCTCTCTGAACAGAGTCCTTCTTTCTGGCATAGTACACATAAGAAGGCAATGAACTTAAATGCATTGGTTAAATACATGCTTTGAAAGTAAGGCCAGATGAAATTGGCTTTGGACAAATACTGATACTGTAAGGTTAGATTGGAGCAGAGGGTCTTACCATAGTTACTGTTTAACTTTCAGTCTTCTGAATGTTGACGAACAAGCGCATCAATAAGATAATTTCTTGTTTGCTGTTTAGCTCTTGGAACATTCTTGCAAATCCTGAATACCCAGCTACATTGCACTGGATTTAAATCAGTAACTACGTGCAGAGTAGTACAACAATGCAATCCTAACTCATTGTTACAGTCTGGATGGCTGTGATAGGTGGAGGGGCACAGTACAGAAACGCTTCTATTGAACAGCCCACCTGCTTCTAATAAAGAATATATTAACAATAGGTAAATACAGTAGAATTAAGAGGGAGAACACAACTTGTTCGTATCATACTAGAAGAACATTACCAAATACTTAGCATTAATGTGCAATAATCACATTCACAAGCTCACAGTTCCAATCAGCGTTGTAGAACTATACAATTAAAGCATCAGTGTAATTAAGACCAAAGCTTTCTCACAGCCCACATTATAAACAAATGGCTATACATTTGAATAATGTGCTCATCAGGAAATTGGCCGTTAATCAGATCATAATCAGCATTATGGCCAATCATAAAAGAATTAAGAACAAGATAGTGCCCTTCAGCTCATCTACAGTCCAGGTTATATGTGTGCATGCATATTTTATCTTGGAATCCTTATTTCCTCATTTCCTCTGTTTATGATTTCGTGAGTTTTGTGCGAAGTTGAGGTACATGTCAGAATGAGTAAATGGAAGTGAGAAAGAAGTCAGTCACTATAAATTAATCAAAATGAAGAAAATGTAAGGAAGGACAAATGAAGGCTATTGATATTGCTTATTTCTTTCCCTTCAGGAAAATCATTTTCAACTGTGCAGATTTCCATTAGTGTAAACAGAGTTATCTGTGACACCAGTTTCAATCTTACTGCTAACAGAATATTTTCACAAATGTTTTGAGAGACATCAGTGTCAGAGATGACTTCTAAGGCATCTAGACTTCTACTCCTAAGAGGAGGGTGGGCACACTTGTCTACTTTTCCTTGGCATTACCTTCAGGAGTTTTATGGTGAGTCATATTAGTTTTTTGCTCTGACTGGAAACTGATCTTAGCAGCAAAATGTTTTCATTTGGACAAATCAGCTGAACAGCTTCACGCCAGAAACATCACAGCCCAAACAAAGCAGCCAGGTAGGGAGGTAAGATGGGATGAGAGGTTTAGAGCAGCTTAAGCAAACCTTGTAACTCACTTTGAAGGTGGTCATTCTGTCTTTCAGCAGAGCATCAGAAAGCAGTATGCTTTGCATGGGAAAAACACCAGCCAGTTTCTCTGAGAGCTTTCAGTTACTAGTATGAAAAAAGATTGTAAGTCTTGCAACTCCAAATGCTAATTTATTACAAATAGAAAAAATATTACTATGTAATAATTATAATGATGACAGAATTTGCTTATTTATAGCTAACAACCCAAAGACTTGTTAGTAATTTTGAATCTTAGTGTCAAACTGTGAATTAATGCTCTTTCATATTTATATATTAATAGCATTGTTGTTATACCTGTGATAATGAAAATACATAAATAGCATTGTTGTTATACCTGTGATAATGAAAATACATAAATGACTTTTGTATTGTAAAACAAAGATATGCGTCTAATAGACACACTTGTTACAGCTGTAAAAGACTTTATTAGTCAAATAAATCTTTCTTCCAAGTCTGAATTTGAAGCAAAACCTTTCAAGCTGAATTTAATTGGAGAATAATGGTGTTTAATTTAATACAATTCCATTAAATAATTAGACTGTCTGCAAGAAAAGACAATAGGGTTGGTACCTGTGAAACAAAGGGTAGTATTTTCAAGCAGAGAAATGGTAAGACTGTTGGCTGGAATAGGACAATAACCTAATTGTTTAAGGTGATTGTTATGTTGGAGCAATTTTGAGGCCCTAGAAAACTCGTTTCCCAGTAAAATCATGAAGCTATTGGAATTCAGTCCCGAGCACCTGAAGGGCAAAGACATAGTCAAGAAACTCTACACAGATTTTCCAGGGCATATTATGGTTGACCAATATGATTACCTTCTTTAGTGATGTGACTGATTCTGTGCATGAGAGGAGAGTGGTGAATATGATATATCTTGACTTTCATGAGGTTTTGGACACCATCTCCCACGGCATTATTCTTTGTAAGCTGAGGAAGTGTGGAGACTGTTAGAAGAATATTGGCTGGACCAACAAGTTTGAAGGGTAATAATGCACAATTTGAGATCTGACTAGTGGTCAGTAATGATTGTAATACCCTGGGCATGATATTGGACTGATATTGTTCAATGGTGTTCAGCAGTGTGATGAATGGTGACGCAGAGTGTATCCTCAGGGTGTCAGTAATGGGAAAGCAGCTGACTGAGAGAAGCAGCACTTTAGTCTGGAGACACTTGAAAAAATCTGAGGATTCTGCCTTGTCTCGG
Organism: Oxyruncus cristatus; assembly: GCA_013399855.1. Taxonomy (NCBI): domain Eukaryota; kingdom Metazoa; phylum Chordata; class Aves; order Passeriformes; family Cotingidae; genus Oxyruncus; species Oxyruncus cristatus. The sequence goes on along the minus strand of VXAY01000458.1, from coordinate 409,810 downwards.
TTTAATGAGACAGAAGTGTTTTGCTAAGGAGGATGAGTTATAAGGAAGATCAAAACTCCTCTCTCTAAGCAATTGTAAATCCGAAATTAAGAGACTCCAATTGAGAAAGTGCAGAGAAAGGAAAAAATAACAGCCCTTTATTAAAGGTTATGTGTGTATTGGCAGAACAACAAAAGAACACAAAGAAAACAACTGAACAATAATCCTATAACCAAAAATCACCTTCAAAAAAGTAAACAGTTCAGTTTGTGCTTTTTGGTGCAATTCTAACCACAGTCAGCAGGGGGTGCTGTTGGCTCACTGGAGCTGTAGAGCCTGCAGCGCTCGGGGTTGGTCGGCATGCTGTTGGGCTGTTGGTCGGTGCTGTTGGGCTCTGGCGGTTGCCATGTGGGGGCCCTGGGTTTGCAGGAGAAGCCAAAAATGGAGATCTTCCCTCCCCCTCATTGGGAAGAGGAAAAGGAGAAAGAAGGGTTCTTCCCAAAAGGAACTCACGCTGGCTGTGTGATTTCCCCTTCCGTCATCGACGTGCACAAAAACAGCTGCCAAAAACATGAGAGCAGAGGAGAGAAAGAAATAATTTTCTTCCCAAATAATTCCTCTCTGATGACGTCCAAACAGGTCAGTGCTGGGAGCAGAAACAGGGTGCAGGCAAACCAGGGCCAGAGAAAGAAAAAACAAACCAGCCAGGCAGCCAGGCTGAGAACAGAGCATCCTTGGAGCTTTTCCAACCCACACCTTGTCTCAGTTAAGGCAACACCGAAGTGTGTGTGGTTTCCCATGAGAGGGAAAAAGAAAAGAAAAGAGGTTCCTTGCCCCTCCCCACAGACTTTCCAGGGCCACCAGCCTAGAATGTCAAATCTGCTGGTCAGTTCTTTTGTTTTAGTCAAATACCCAAGGCAAAACCAGCCTACCCATTCAACATCCCTCCCACACAGTGGGGCAGGGGGAAGGGAAAAAATTCCCTGCTTAGTTTTTTTAGAACAAGTAAACCTAGGACATGCCTACAGAGGACTTGTAAGGTTCAACACAGAAAAGTGAAAAGTTCTTTTTCACTGGCAGAATTACCTTGTGAAGACTGGGAAGTGACTGGCTGAGAGATCTGCAGAATAGGGCTGGGAGGCAACAGGTGACAGGAGACTGTACGAGCCAACAGCACATTCTCACTGGGAATAAATTGTGCAGTGTTCTGGGCTGAATTTTGAGGAGATGGGCCACTCAGGAAAAGTTCGTCCCATTTGGAGCCCTGACATTCAAAACATACATAAAAAATGGGAGAGGATCTAACTGCTGGGCTAGCAAGATGCTCTGGTGCCTGCAGAACACTGTGGAGAGAAGCTGAAGGACATGGATTTGTTACTCTCGTGGAAAGAAGACTAAGGGCCAGTCTAACATCTGCTTACAGCTAATTCAAGGGTATCTATGAAGATGATAGGACCAGGTTCTTGGTAGTACAGACTATGTAGCAAGGGCAATGGACACATATCTCAGACATTACGCAGAACATTTTCACTAGCAGGGAGATGAAGGACTGGAACAAGTTTACCAGACCAGTTATGGGATCTCCATCTCTGGATATATTTGAAGTTTGGCTGCATCAACCAAACCTTATCAAGTGCTGGCTGTAGTTCTATTTGGAACAAGATGTACTAGGTGATAACCAGTGTCGCTGCCTGCCGACACAGTTCTGTGCTATTTGCCTTTGAAGGATGATACTTCCATTTCAGACTTCAATGAAGGAATTGTGAGCTGTAAAACTTTGTTTCTTAAGCAATCAGGTGAGCAAACATAATATACCCTTTACACAGTTTTTCCTTTACTGATAAAGCTTAGCTTGTGCCTTCTGCAATCAGTATCCTGTAACACTGAAACACTGTTCCAACAGTGTTGTTTTGCTTTGTTTTGGGCCTCAAGTCAGTCAAATCATTGTAAACAGGTATGACATTCCAGTGATTTCCTTTGGTGGTTTATTCAGTTACTTCCGGTTTATAGTGCTGTATGATAACTGCAGAGATTTGCCCCAGGTTGATGAGAGCTCAGTGGATATAAAATCAGTACTAATGTGTAACCATTAATGATTATGGGGCTGCATAGGTTTTATGATCATGCTTTCTATTACAAAGGATTGCCTGGTTACCACTGAGGGTAGAATTCTAGGGTTTTTCTTTTTATACTCTCATGATAAAGACCCACTTCTTGGAAGGTGATAGTATTTTAGGAATGCTGGTGGAAACACTTTCCATGTGTAAGAAATAGATATATTTCTTCTTAAAATCTGATAATCAATGCATATTTAGAACTCTTGTTTGCAAGAGAGGAGATGAACCCCATCTGTACTCCTATTCTACTGAATACCTGTTCTAAATAATTCATTTTTTTTGTAGAGACTGTATGTGATACACGTGAAACATAATACATGTGAACTTCAACAGGCAATCATTGTAAGTGACAAGAATATACACTATGACAAGACTAGGATGTAACTAATTGGAAAAGAGAGAAGTGTATTTGGATGATCTCTTCCATAAACTTTTTTTAAAAAATATATTTAGCATAGTTGTAGAAAACAGTGAACTTTTTTCTTCGTAGTTAGTTGTGTAATTTCATGGCAATAAAAAGAAGCATAATACGAACATATGGAACATGGACTGTCAAAAAAAAACAGTTGGCAAAACTGTACTTCAGATTGCTGTCAGAATATCAGCCTTTCAGCAAGCTTGGAGTGGAACAGATGGGAAAAGTCAAAACTGGTAATAGTTTTCCACAGTTAACACAGGAGTACAAGTTAGCCGGCTAATTCATCCTCAGCATAAGATAATTGCCTTTTCATTTTTTCTTTTAATGGTGTTTATGGCTAGAGTCTTTTTGTTCTCTCTATTTCTGTACTAAAGCCAGAGAATCACTATAGAATCATGTATGTGCTGAGGCTTATGCACTATACTGGGATGACCAAGGGAGGGCATGAGGTTTACCTGTCAGTGGAACACTGGACTCCATTTCATCCACATTGCCTGAAATGAAAGCAATGTGATGATTTGGAATGGGATGAATGGTTATGCCAGGACCTGTTTCCACAGGGTGCTTAGTTGACAGGCTTCATTTTGTCAACATGGATAGTCCCTTTGATTTCAGAAGCCTTTTTTCTCAGAACTTCAGTGAATCTTCCTATGGACTTAAAGGTTGTGCATGTGCTTCAGTTCCCTGAGGCTTGTGCATTGCTGGAGTGATGATGCATGTCTGTATTGAAATGACTTTACAGGTTCTCAGCACTCTACAAATACAACTTGAATATATTTAACCTTTAAAATTAGAATAATAATACAGTGACATTGAGATTAGCTCATTTGGTTAGAGCATGGTGCTAATGACACCAAGGTCATGAGTTTTATCCTTGTATGGGCCTTTGACTTAAGAGTTGGACTTGATGACTCTCATAGGTCCCTTCCAATTCAGAATATTCTGTGATTCTCTCTATACTTCCTGAGATATAGTTAATATGGTACCATATGTATGTAGGACAGGGTTTATGATTCTTGGAGTAGGGGAAAAATCTATGGTTTACGCACATTTAAAAGCTAAAACAAAGGTTCACCTTTGCAGTGGTGTCAATGGAAGCTTAGGATAATATTATGTAAAATTAGATGTTCTTGAATAGACAGAATCTTTCTGGAATAGAGATATCTTTGAGGATAGAGGGTATAAGGATAATCAGTAAGTAATCAGTGTCATACGCTAACTTGGTGAAAGAGTGCTAGCTCTATATACTATGTAATTTTAACTATCAAGGCATCTGATTTGAACTAGGAAATAGTAGGACAGTTCAATGCATAACATCTGCACTGCTTCTACTTATGTACTTTTCTCAAACCTCTATTGAATCAGCAGATGTGCTGTGGTTACTATGAATATTGTAGTGCAACCTGGAAGAATAAAAAGCCTATCCTCTGTCTCAGTTTAATGAAACAGAAGTGTTTTGCTAAGGAGGATGAGTTATGAGGAAGACCAAAACTCCTCTCTCTAAGCAATTGTAAACCTGAAATTAAGAGGTTCCAATTGAGAAAGTGTGGAGAAAGGAAAAATAACAGCCCTTTATTAAAGGATATATGTGTATTGGCAGAACAACAAAAGAACACAAAACAAAATCCCAACCAAACAATAACCCTATGCCCAAAAATCTTTTTCAAGAAAAGAGAACAGTTCAGTTTGCACTTTTTGGTGCTGAAATGAATAGGTACAAACGTAATTCTCTCATTTTACACATCAAAGTAAGACTTGAGGTGTGGAAAAAAAAAAATCTAAATACTCTGCATGACTACTTAAATGATAGGAATTGTTTTTCCTTGGCAGTCTGAAGATAAAATATGCTTAATTCATACTGAAAGCAACTGTAATAGCAACTGTGCACAAAATGTGGTTCATGCATTTATACCTTCCTAATACATATCAAACTCTTGCATTTTAACTCAGTTTCTAGTAGAACAAATTGAAATGAACAGATCTCAAAGGAAATGAAATATTAATGGAAAAAGTAGATCTGTGCCAAATCTGGTCAAACTACATAATTGGCTCAAGCTACGATCCTGAATGGTCAGCTGAGTCCACACATTGGAAAGCTTTCTGCCTCACTCTGCTGTTGAGCATTTCAGAGTAGCTGCTTGATTTTTATTTGTTTGAGACAAAAGATCTGGTGGGAGAAGGTGATGAGAGCAAGGGGCTTAGTGACACTGGAAGGAGAGTCTGAAATGAGAGCAAGCCAGAGAATCCATTAGCTACCAGGGTGGGACCAGAGACTGGGACAGTTTGGGGAAAAGAGACACCGTGATGTGCTCTTCTGGTCGACAGCAGGGTGTGCTGAGGAAGATGTTGGGACTAGGGAGTAATAAACTGCTATCAAGTAATTAAAAATCTATATTAACGCCTATTCAAAATGACTTTTTCAGATTAATCTAATTCTGCAATTTCCAGTTTGCTCAATGCTCCAGCTTTGTTTTTCTTTTAACAGATTTTATGTTTGTATCTCAGGAATTATTCTTTAATATATGGAAAGGTTATTTTAAATTGTTTTTAATTCAAATTACAGCAGAGCTGGGTTGACTGTCTGGTTTCAATTGAAGGGGAGTAAAAGATAGTAAACAGATCTAATTTAAATATACATTGTAGTGGAATTGCTTTCCTGGTAAGGTTTATTTCACACATTACCATTCCCCTGAACTTTTTAAAATAACATAAACAGACAAGCCACATAGTAAGGGAATTTTGCCCTTAAAAATAAGTAAAATTTTTTCTCAGCAGGCTTGCAAAAATGATATTTAAAAACCTCACTTTCCCCCTGTTATTTCAAAGGCTAAAACACTGGACATGGATCTGTTTCTGGTTGTTTATGAGCTAATTACTACACTTTGTACTGAAATAGCTCTCTGGGATTAAAAATTCTGGTAGCAGCTGTGGAAAAAGAAATCCAGAATATTAATGAAGCAAAGATTTTTGTGATTTATTTTTATTCACTTTTTCGTATTTTATCCTTTTTCAGCATAAACTGCAAAATAAATAGATAATGACAACAAAGATGAGGACTGCTATTTGATTATTTTTTAAACTTTTCTAACACAGAGGAAGGAGAAAGATGTACACATTATATTATTATTGCACTTTAAATACAACTTCAATTCCTTAATATCATTGGAATATTTGGAAGATATAAGTGGGGAAAAGCAGAAGAGGACAAAAGCTCTGCAATGCTGAGACCAACTTTTCACAAGGGATATTTTGTCCTTTTTAGGGACAATACATAGTGCAAATTAAGCAAAGAGAATTAAAGTAATTTCCTTTTGTCCTGCAAACTATTTTTGGCCAACACTGTTTACCTAAAATCTCTGGACATCTGTATTTTTGTTGTCTATGTGTGTGGAAGAGCAGGGACAATGTGTCTGGGTCTTTAGGCTTCCAGTGCTGGACTTCAGCCTCGGCGACCATCCATCTGCAAAGTAACCATCTGTTTTCAGCTAGAGATACTTCTGCTGCTGAGGACATTTTGATTAAAACTGGTGGAACCTGGCTAAGCTACCTTGCAGGAAGAAGCAGATCTCTGAATTCTGGTATTTCCTCTGAACCTTATTTGTGTGGTAGAGGAAGTTCTTCTTCTCACACCACGGCTTATCCTTGAGGCATTTGATTTACAGCTGATTTATGACTCTTCAGGTTAATAAATGTACAGCCTGACCAGTCACTTCTCCAAGGTGCTCCTCACACCCGTGCAGGAGCAGCCAGGAGCAGGTTGTCCTGCCAGTCCAGGTCCTGCTGCTGGCAAAGTTTTGCTGGGGCCTCCTCAGATCAGGGCAGGACTGAGAAGCTGACTGGCATGCTGCATTCTGCCAACAACGCCCTACTTAACAAAACATTTTTCCCTTAGTGGAATGAAATTGCCACTGGACTGCTTTTTATTTCTGCCACTCGAAAAAAAACTTTCTGAAAACATACTTTTCAAAGGATAAAAAGGAAAAAGAACATTATTTCCAATTTGTGACTCAGTGTTATTGGTGTGAGACTTCAACTGTCAATAAACAGGCTGACAAAATATTTCTGCATTTGCTGATATTGGAGGGAGCTGTTTCTTGAGTAAATAAACATATTTGAAAGGCCATTATTTTTTTCTCTGGAGTGTTTTCTTAAAAAGAAAATGAAGAAATAGCTTAGTGGCGTTAACTATGATTGTTTTATTTGGGAATCATGGCTTTTCCTCTAGGAATAGGCTTTCATGAGGCACAGTGAAATGCATATAATTTCTCTGGATATCTTTGGGCATTTAATATTGAGAGAAATTAGCTGGCTGAGCCAGCATTGTGTAAAGGAAAATAAGAGAATATCACAACTAGCTCAAGAAAAGTGTAGTGAACAGCCGGACCATGTGCTTGCAGAAAGCTCCAGCATTGTGCAGCGGCTGTGTTACACCCCAGAAGTTAAAAAATAGAGGCCTTGTCCATGCGTGCAGTTATCAGCAAAATCATAGAAACCATTTAACCACGGCAGTCTGATCAAGAATTAAGTAAAATGGTTTAAAAACTGTTTGGAATGTCATTTTTCTGTAGTAAAGCACTTCTTACATGCATTTAATTTTACTGTGAATACTCCCATTGATTCCAAAGGGACTGCTCTCAAAAATAAATGCTTGTAAAAGTTTGCAAGATCAGCCCTTTCCCAGTAGAATTATTTTGAATATATATTGGCTCAATAAGGGTGGGAGGAGGTCTAATTCATTTAAGAAATATTTATCAGATAAGATGATATACAGAACCTTTTTTCTAAACATGTTGTTCTGAAATTCTAAATTTCAGTCAAAATTTGGGATACATGTGCTCCACAGGCATCCGAATGTTATAACAATCCAGATCCTAAATGATTTAAGATGCAGTGATGATTGCCTTAGAAGCAATGCTCTTTTAAGGAAGACCTGCCTCTCTCTCATATCGACGTGTGTATATGCGTGGATATTTCTCTCTCTCTCTCTCTCTCTCTCCACACAGATATATATAAATAGATATATATAATAAATATAAAGATAGATGTGTGTATTCATTTAATTTTCTTGACTCAGAGAACAGCTCTAAAAACTGCTGTACTGGCACAAAATAGATGTGCTATGGTGGGAACTCCTTCAGATCAAAATGCAGGCATAGCTTCTCCATTACAGAATTACTACCTTGGTTTTACCATGCCTCTCTTAAGGGACCTGAGCCCAGACACGATACTATAATGTCTAGCAAAGAGCCTCAAGCCTTGAGAAGGTGAAAAAGTCGGATGGTTAGGACTGTAATGTGTAACACCCACTGATGACATCGGATTGTACCAAGGTCACCCCTTGTGGAATGGAAAAGAGAACAATCTCTGCATTTTGTTGGAGGCAAGTCTTTTTATGAAAGAACAGTAGCAGATTATGCAATGCCAAAAGAGAAATTGAATTGTTTTAGGGCAAAATGATTAATATCTGAAACCAGAGCAGACAGTCAGGTAATAATAACTTATAATCTGTAACTTTTAAATATATATAAGTAGAAGAGAAAAAGTGAATGTGATTTCAAGTGTTTTATGGAAATACACTAAAAGGATACTAGAAAGAAAATGAACAAGTAGAAGAAAGTTTCTGCACACTGCAATTGGCTTTTAAGAAGAAAAGAAAAGCAAAAGTGTCATGGGAGTAACTAAAAATATGTAGTATCGTCTTTCTCTGTAAATCATTGTCATGAGTCAGTGAAAGTCAGTCACAGGGATCTGTGACAATTTGTGACTTTTGAGGAACAAAGAATACCTTTAAATATTCCGTAGCTGCAGATAAAAATCAGGTAAAGGGATCCTTGGAAATTAGTAGCTGTTCTGTTTCCTTGCAGACAGAGAGGCAGAACTTCTCATACCTGTCTGCTGTCAGATTGATTGATGTAATTGTGGAGAGGGAGTTCATGCTTAGCTTGCTTGGTAGTTGTTGTTTACTAAGAATGGATAATGGTACCCCATGACAGGTCTGCCTCTATTGTGCTGGTTGCAGTTCTTCCCAAAGAGCTGACATTTACACAATAAGAAATAACTATAAACAATCAACAACTATTGTGTGGCAGGAACCTAAAGAATGTTTATTGTTTGCTTCTCCCCAATGTCTCTTGCTCCTTTTGTGCTTGTGACTTTCCCAGGTAAGGGATTTTGCACTTCTTTCAAAGAAACTGTTTCAAGACAGCAGCTGCTTAAAAGCCATTATGCTACTTACTTAAGAAATTGCATCTTCAAAATATTATTAAACTCTTGTTTACAGTAGTTGACTTACCTTGGTTCTGTCTTTAGCTTGCTATTATGAACTGCTTAGAATGATGATAAAAAATGTTTAGCAAAAAATGACAGCTTGAGTAGATTTCTGAATGGCAATTTTTTTCTTTAGTTAACCTAAGCCTTAAAAATTGTAAGCTGCAATATAAAGCAAAAGTAACTAAGTCCTAAAATGTGTTTAATTTAAAGCATAACCATTAAAATAAAGGAGAACAAAAAGAAAGATCTATTCACTATAGCATGTGTACCAAATCTACATGGAGAAATGAACGATTACGCTCTCTCACACACACACTCTCACACATACTTGTTCACATTATAAATTAATGTGGAAGCCTTTCATTGGTGATATGGGAGAGCCAGTTGTTTCCAATCACATGCACAATCGAAGCATGGGTGTAACTAATTATGCAGTCACTTGTGTCTCAGATGGAAAACAGATTAACTCTCTGTGTGCCACCTTTCTCCTCCCCAGCAGAGTCAACTAACATTTTATGTCTTCAGATATATAACAAAAGACTCAAACTACAAATGTGAAAGAAAATGCCTGTGAAATGTTACTTTTTTAGTGTGTTTACACCATGAATGGATTTCTTTGTTGTAAATTGAAGCAATGCACTGGATTAGATTAATGCAAATGCAAAAAAGAAGCATTTTAGAATGGTTTGTAAATATCAAAATATTTACATATATTTGTATAATCCTAAACATGATCTCAGAATTGTTGTTCTTTTAGCTTGTTGTGTATGGTTTCCTTAGCAATGTATAAACATTACAAATGAAAATATGAGCTCTCATTTCTTCTTTCAGCCTGACTTCAGTTTTGGAATGAGCAGAAATCATTCTTTCACTATAGCGTTTTTTTTTTTTCTTTTTTTTTTCCATATTTATTAAGATTTTATTTATTAGACAGTTATATTTTAATTTAAATAATATTTAAATTTAATTTAAATGTAAATTTAGTTTAAATTTAATTTAAATCATAATTTAATTTGTTTCAATATGTCTTCTTTTCTTTATATGTTATAGTTACATGTATATTAAGAATATATAATGAAATTATTTTGTACAGGTCATTAAATACAGAAGATTTTCTGTGAAATTATTTTATTTAAATCAGGCTATTTCTGTTTGTTTAGATAGTCATGACTAAAAAAAGCTCACATCATCTGTGCTGTATGCTTCTTCATATTTAAATAGAATGGAATGTTTCACTGTGTCAAACGTTATATTTGTCAAAAATTAACATTTTTTTAGAGAAACTGGTAAGAAAACAAACCAAACAAATGTAAAGGTCAGGTAAGAGAGATTATATTGCTTACTCCAATTTAGCATCCCCATAAGTTTGAGAAAGTAGGCATAAACTGGAAGTCAAACTGAATGTGCTTTCTCATGTTAGTGTTGTAGTCGCTGGGCTACACAGTATCAACTGTGTGCTTCCTCAAGTCTCTCCTTTGTGTTACTTTTTTTGTTTTGCACGCAGTATCTTAACGTTCATTGAAACAGTGTGAGATGTGAATAACATTTTAGCCTGTGGGTTAAGACACCTGGGTTCCAGTCCCTGGTCTGGAGAACATTTAATAATTTATGCAAAGGGAAGAGCCTCAAAAGTAAATGTTGAGGATCCCATTGAAGGGGCTTTACAGCTTCTGGTTCCAGAGTTAACAGATATATTTGTATGGGTGTTTTGTATGGCAGATGTAAGCACTTCTTCCTCCTGAAAACCAGGTCTCTAGAGCTATGGGAAGACTTCCAGAAACTCATACACAATTACTAAAACTCTTCTGTCTTGATCTAAGAGGAGGAATGAATTTATGCTGCTTATACGCTTAATGGGATGTGTACTCTTTTTTTTTTTTTTTTGATAGTAAAAGGATTAAGAGATACTTCTCTGTAAGGTGATCTGGAATGTGAAACTAAAACAGATGCACTGATTTTTTTCTCATTGGAGCTGTCCGTCTTTACTAAATAACAAATAGGTTCTTGAGAATCTGTGCCTCAAGTTAGGCAGTATGACTACCCCTGCTATTGTAGCAGCCAGCCTCTCCAATGCACAACTCTAATGTGGGAAGGAGTTGCATATTTAGATCCCTAAGAAATGAGCAGAATAAATGCCCAGTGGGCACATGCATGTGAATATGATGCTTCTACACATTTGAAAGGTCTCTCTTATTAAACTCTTTTTTCCCTCTAGCCCTAAGGAAATCTTTAATTCCTCTTTCATGAGCATAAATACTTAAAAAAAACCCCAACACACACACAAAAGACAGAAGAGACAGAGGAAAATAGAGAGATCACCTTTCTATGGTCCTGAGTCAGTACCTGTACTAGAAATGCATGAGCTATTTACTCATAACCTTGACCTCTCTGTTACAGTAAAACATTTCTGGTCCTTTTATTTCTATAGGTTTTGTTGAACCAGATTTTGTGACTGAACTTTTCAGAGAAATTGTGAACATAAGACTGAAAAAGAGCAGCAAGAACATGGGAGAGGACAGAAGTACTCCACAGTGAACATGTTCCTCTGAAGTTACTTTCAAAGTATTTACTGAAAGGCTTTCCTTTTTAACTACTTGTCTCCTACAGTGAAGTGTGATAAACTCCTGCTATGACAGACAAAAAAAATCATATTTGGGGGAGTAGAGGAAGGCAGAGATTGTATGATTAGCATCACTTTCCACATCCATTCCCTCTGAAGAATCCAGCAGTTCTCGAATAGCAATTGTGTCGGCTTAGCCGAAGTACGTTTCAGGAAGAATTAGAAAACACTGCTATCTTGTGGCTGAAGGGTGAACAACAACTGAAAAAGACAAAAGTGCTTATTTCCTCATCTTCCTGTTAGGTCAGGCTTTGTGTCAATATTAATAATAAAAATATCTGGTATGAAAACTAGAGTCTTAAAAAAATAGGTAATTTGGGAGACTTAGGACCTGGGATGCCTGAAGAACTTCTCCAGATAAACAAAGCAGATGACCTGTAAGGTCACCTCCCTGCTGTGGGCAGGGACAACTTTCACTAGACCAGGTTTCTCACAGCCCCATCCAACCAGGCCCTGAGCACTTTCAGGGATGGGCTAAAGAATTTCTTCCCAGGTAAAGCATGATCCTGTCTTAATTTGGCCTATTATTTGTCTCTGTAATATTTGTCTTTTGTGACTGATAATCAATTCGCTGTCCCAATCCCAGTGAAGCCTTCAATCCATAAAATTACCTGGTTAGTTCATTAATATCTGCAATATTTTCAAGAGAAAACTAGAGACTTTGGGGCAGTGACATCTTTCAAAATAAGATGTTCTATTTAAGTAGTATCTTTACTTCAAAAGAAAATAATGATTTTTTGAGGGGTGTACTCTCACTACAGTGTTGGCTTCTAACATTTAAAAAATAAAAGTATTAAATTTTTTTTTCTTCCTATAGATTTGATTTTTTTTTTCTCAAACCAAAGGAGACATCTTTTAATTCAGTCCTTATGCTGATCACACTAATCCACAAAATATGGCATAAAAGAGACAGGAATTCAAATCATCAAGGACTAAAACTTTCAAGTAGTAGAGCTCAGATCAAACTTTAACCCTGTGAAACTAAACTTAAAATATTATTCTTGGGATGTTGATAGCATCAAGTCAAAAAAGAAACGAGAACTGCACTGCCAGAAAGAAGATAGTATGCCAGGGAGTAGGGAGTGCCTGCTTTGCATTAAATCCTTCAGCACGGAGCCCACCTGAAAAGTAAGAATTTGACAGAGTTGGTGTCAGCAAGGTTGATTGCATGTGATTCTGAGTGTTTTATGGTTGAAAGATTGATGTGATCCTTAAATACAGAGGGAAGGAAAAACTAACAGAAGAAACAGGAAAACGTGTGACCACGTGTTAGTTTGTGATAGGAAATAGAATAGGAGTTCTGGCAACTGAATTTTGCTTGTAAAGAGGTCAGGAGTGGACTGGAAAACTCTGGATGAAGTCTGAAAACCCCTTCTGTTCGTGTACATTGCTTTGAATTCCCCAAATCTACGGTTTGTCATCACAAGATGAATATTGAGTCATCTCAGAATTTGAGACCTGTGATAACAGTGGATGGAATTCTCTCTTGAAAAATCAGATTGCTTGTGTGTGGGTTTTTTTGTTTTTTTTTTTTT
>VXAY01000458.1:385642-396812 GCA_013399855.1 Oxyruncus cristatus | reverse complement strand
TTTTGTTTTTGGTTTTGGGGTTTTTTTTTGTTTGTTTGTTTGTTTGTTTTCTTTTTTTTTGGTAGCTGCAGAAATTCTTCATGTACGCTGGAGAGCACCCTAGGTTCACAGGACTAGCTGTGCACACATTCTATGCTCTAGTACTGCACAGCAGAGCATTTAGTTTGGTTAGAGTCTGTCTGCTTATCTAAAAGTCATCCATTACTTTGATTTCTTCCTCATTCCTCATCATCTAAAATATATGAAACCTTACTTTCCAATCCTAATTTCTCTCATATCCCTTAATTGTTAACATCCCTTCAAAGCAATGGTTATTCTGGGTGCTGGACATTGTGATGTGGATGGTTCAATAGTGGGGCTCTAGGCAGTCCTGTTGAGCAAAGTAAGTTAATGACAGGTTTGGAGTACTACACGTGTGGGTGTGGCACTTTTGGATGTTTATTGGTGAACACGGCAGTGCTGGGTTAACACTGGACCCAATGACCTTAGAGGTCTTATCCGCATTTAATGATTCTATGACTGGGATCTATGCAATGTATCACAACAGGTACAAAAGTCCTTTACTGACAGAAATATTGGAAATTCTTTCTTACAAATTAACCTTTTACTGTATTTAAATGGAATGCATATAAAATAGGGCTTACTGAAGGTTGAGTTTTTCCTTTAAAATAGGCTAACATATTCTCTTGGCTTGTTTAATCTTTGTAACAATTAAACTTTATGACCAATATGTTATTTTTTTGCCTTTGGACTTATTAGTTAGACTGCTTTTATTTTAGACTCCTTCCTTCTAGAGCTTAATTGCCTCAATGTACTGCATTTCAGATTAAATCTTTTCTAAACTTGTCTCTGTCCAAAGGAGCAAATGCAAAGTACAAAGTCATTGTTACAGGACTTTGTAACAATTTGAAAGATCTCGAGATAACATTTGCTGTATGTGTACTGTTTCTATGGTAGCAGTCTTTCAGCTGTTTCATTGCTGCTTTCCAGACTAGATATGTATAAACCAGATGGCAAGTGGGTTGACATTTCAGTTTGAGTCATGCCAATTGAAATAGACAAGCTCATGTTAAGTATGTTAATCCTTAATTGGAACGTATATCCCACTTGGACTACTGAAGTTGCTGAGCTTTCACTGAAGAAGATTCCCTGCAAAGCTGTTGGAATCTACTGGGATAAAGCAGCCTATAGATGCTGGGCTAATACTATTTGCTCTTGGAAAAGATTCATTGCGAGGAACTGTTATGATATTTAAGATTAGACAGTAATTTTTTTTTTGTTTTGTTGGGTGTTTTTTGTTGTATGGGGTATTTTGGGTGTTTGGGGTATTTTGTTTATTCATTTGTTTGTTGGTTGGCTTTTTTCTTTTGTTCTTTTGAAGAAGAATGCCTTTTTGGATGTGAGGACAGTATTTAATGAGGCCATAGGCATGCTGGATGAAGTGCAAAATCCTGAAAGTTTGGCTTTTGTTGACACGTTGGGTTTTAGAAGGTGGGCTCCAAGCCATACATCCAGAAGGATGAGGAATCTTATAGTGGCTGCTCCTGCTGCTCAGAGAACTGATAATTCTAAATAGTAGGCTGCATCCTGTCTTCACATATCATCACTAAGGAAAATGCAATACTTGTTTAAGTTGAAGACACTGAGACACTGAACCCTATGTTTGTATAGCTGTTAAAAACAAAAACAAAAACCACAACAGATTTTCCCCCCATTCTTTTCTATGAAGACTCTTGAAGGATAGAACAGACAAGTTGACCTAAATGTCTGGGAAAAGATGGAATAATTAATTGTAATGATATTTCTTTTTGCAATTTGAATGAGAAATTTAAGCAGAAATTGAGGTTTTCTTTGTTTCAAGGACTAACTTTAAAGGATCAGGTAATCTCCTCTAGTTTTATCTTAAGTTCTTGTCTTTTACCCCTCATACTTAACATCTCCAAAGGAGAGGCAGGAGAAGATAAGGGAATGTTTTAAAAGCACTTGAATTTTCTCATTTGAAATGAGGTATTTATTCTGAAAGTTCAATAATGTTGAAAGTTCAATGAATTATACAGGGTACTTCGTAAAATTCAAGAGTTTAAATCTCTGAAATAATAAATGGGAGGAGGATAGGAACTCTGGAAACCATATGAGCCATGTTTTGGCTAAAGATTAAATAAAGACTTTATTGAAGAAGTTTTGCATTATTCTAGGAGTTTTGCATAATCAAGCTTCAGTTTTCTACAAATCTCTACTAATGCAGCTACAGAGAGAGGGTGGCACATAAGTGACATGCCTAAGGCATAAAACCCCCTTTGCTAAAATACTGTGGCAAAATCTGACTTGTGCTTGTACAGATTTAGCAAAGTATTTAAAAGGTCTACAACTGCCCATTTACATATTCTGCTGTAGAGAGTGTATTTTCTGATTTTTGGGATGCTGCTATTACTTCATGTCTGGCAAATTTTTCTTGTCCATACTTTGGCTGTATCCATGCTGGCTCTGCATAGTGTGTTTCTCCTCTCTGTGGCTGGAACGAGCCATATGGATTAAGTTCTGTGGTTTGGCAGAGAAAACCTATGAGAACCTATGTCTGTGCTGCTAGTGTTTTGCCAATGCAATATAATACGTTGATTAAGTAGTCCTGGTGTTGAATAAAAGGACAGTGTTTTTCATCTCAGACTGTGTAAGGAAGGTAAACTTTGAGTTTTCTCTGGTTTCTGTAACTGCTGCACAGAAGCTGGGAGTCAGAGTCACACATGGTGTCACACATGGACCATTTGAATTGCCACTTTTCAAGCAGTCCAGCTACTGATATATATAAATATACTGGGTCTATAGATAAAGGGTTAGGAGGGTTAGATTACTCTTAGCATTTATTCTATGGTGTCTGCATCTGTAGGGAGCCTTGAAGATTAGGACAAGATTATGTAAGGATCTCAGCCTGCCATAGTCTGGCTAACAGACATGAATCTCTGAGTGTGGACAGAGACAGCTGATAGATATTTTGATGGGAAACAGCAAAGGTGCAAATCAAAAGACATTCACTTTTTATTAGGCAAATGAAGTTTGAGCCTCTGTGACTACCTTTCTTGAGTTCCATGTTTACATTTAACAGTCCACCAAAGAGAATTAAATTACATATGTGCTATGCATCACTTACAGATGAGCAGAATGAGTCCTGCTATACAAAAGTACTTACCATTGTGACTACAGCTGCAGAATTTGGCACATTTTCTGCTTTCAGGTGAGAAGAAACATGGTTAGAAAAATAAATGAAACCTGGCTGAAGCCCTTTTGCAGAAGAATGCTTCTGCATAATACATACAGATGTTGGGTTGCTTTATATTTTGTTCTACTTTGTCAGATACTTGCTGGAGAAGAAATTCAAAACTCCATATTCATAGAGAGATTCGGCATCCTATTTCTGTCTATTGTAATTGTTTTTAGTACACTCTCATCCTATAGGTGCTATGTGAACAAAAATAATAGATAAGCAGCAAACATTAAAGTCCCTGAAAATGTCAAACTGTTATACTTAATCTTGCTTCATAACATAGAATTAAATTATTTAAGTATTTTAATTGATACAGATTCATAGACCAGACAGTGTTTAAGCTTTCAGAGGATTTCTATTTTTGATGAATCAGTATTACCTATTAGTTCCAAATACAAGTTGTTCTATTCACTTACAAATGTAGTAGCTGCATAATTTTGCTGCTTGTGGAAGTGTTAGGGATCCAAGAGAATCATGGAATCTCAAGGAATCTCAAAGATGACTAAT
Organism: Oxyruncus cristatus; assembly: GCA_013399855.1. Classification (NCBI taxonomy): domain Eukaryota; kingdom Metazoa; phylum Chordata; class Aves; order Passeriformes; family Cotingidae; genus Oxyruncus; species Oxyruncus cristatus. The sequence goes on along the minus strand of VXAY01000458.1, from coordinate 393,046 downwards.
TTGATTGGTCACATTTTGTCATCTTGTAATTTCTATTTATGTTATAATCCAATAACGTCTTAGATATATTTAGTGGTTTAAATATTCTATTCTCTATGTAGGTGCATAATTTTGCTCCCCTAGAACAAATTTTGAAACAGGTCATTGACTTATATGCAGTAACAAAGTGGAATCTGAAGTAATCAGTTGTGCCTGCTACCAGAAACGTAAGAGTCTGGGACTCAAGTGGCCATGTAAAATTATTTAAAAATGCTGCATATATATGATTTGATTTACCCATTTTGTTCAGTGAGAGTTACCATTACTTTTTAAAATCTCTAGTAAATGTATTTTTTATAGACTCTAAAGTGAAATTTAGAAACAAAGGTACACATCTATTTCAGAAGTTCAAGTGCATAAGACCTTAGTGTATGGAAGCTGCAGCTTTGAGCATGAAAAGTGATCAGTGGAGGTGGTGACAGATTTGTATAAAGTGTCAAAACTACAGAAGACGACAAGAACAAAAGTCCAAGGATCACTCTGAACTTCTTAACACTTTGGACTTATAGTAACTGATTCTTTATGGCCCCCTGAAGATCCCAATACTTTCAGAACATGGACTGGTGAGATTCTATTACTAGTACACTACTGTTCAGAATTCTCTAGCTGTATATATACTTGGCAAAGCTCATTTGTTAGAGGACAGCTTATACTTTTCTTGCTTACTGAGCAATTCAGTTGTCCGGTATCCTGATGTAGGAATTTGGTAATAGCTAGAGGTTTGTTTCAGCTTCAGCTTAAGGGGAGTGTGATAAAAGATGTCAAATACAGGTATCTGAATTTCAAGGGTGAAATATGTTACATGAAAAACAAATTGTATCTGTTGAGTGGAAAAGTTTAAAACAAAGTTTTGAAAACAGATCCCTTCTCTGCTCTTCTCACTCCTGGTAGAGTGTATTTTTTTTCCCCTTTTGTCTGATTTTGTAGTTCAGAAACTTTCTCTGACTTCCTTGGTTGCAGCAAACTATATGCAGCCCTGTCTTGGGCCCTGGGAAAGTTTCCTTCTTTCTGTCTTCTTTTGACTCTGGGTTTGTTCTCCTAACAAACAAATTCTCTGTTGCACTCAGAGAAAGTAATAGTTTTACCCTCAGCCTTTTTCTGTCCTCCAGCTGAGAAGTTTCTCTCACCTTTAGCATATTTAGTTGTTTCTGGTGTTAGATCTCTCTAGAGGGTTTCCTTGACCTGTGATGAAGTAAGCTTCTTCCTTGCTGTCCTATTGTGCTACTTTTAAACAAAACATAAAACATGAATTGCAAATAAACTAAGCAGGTTTTGCACCCCTCAGTATTTGCCACCAGGCACACAAATCTGAACTGATAAGCAGGTGGTACCTTTCAGTCAAATTTCAGTCAAGGAACATGCATTTCTTCCTTGCATCTTACTTACTTCATTATAAATGCAAATATGTTTGTAACCCTTGAACATTTGTAACCTCTGAAAAAACACTTTTGTTTTCAGTTTGCTCAATAGCAGCACCTGGAATTTATTCACTCAGTCATTCATTGTATGCCATTGCTAAACCCTCTTGTGTCAGAGGAGGCTTGGGTTGGTATCAGCAAAAAGTTCTTCACCCAGAGGGTGGTTGGGCACTGGAACAGGCTCTCCAGGGAAGTGGTCACAGCAACAAGCCTGCCAGAGTTCAAAAAGCATTTTGATCTTACTTTCAGACACACGGTGTGACTCTTGGGAATAGTCCTGTGCAGGGCCAGGAGCTGGACTCAATGATCCTTGTGGGCCCCTTCCAACACAGCATGTGATTCCGTGATTCAGCCACCTAAGCCTGACAGTTCCTGTCACAGTGGTGTTACAAGAGGGTTGGTCTCCAGTTCCCCACAGCCCTGGCTGGCCTTGGGTCCTGGAGACCTGAGCACACCTGTAGGCCCATGTGCCATCACCAACGGGCTTGTCTGAGAGCTGGGTTACAGCCTTCGGGCTGCCCAACTTCCCTCGGGTGCAGTGGAATGGGAGCTGGTGAGGAAAATGCCATGCTGGCAGGCATAGTGTGGATTGCTTTGTAGAGTTTGAGTAAGTTATTTAATGTTTTTAACAACTTTTGTGAAAGTGCACACAACTTTGTTTAACAGGCTTAACTTTTGTAAAAGTGCGCAAGACTTGTTTATTGCTAGTGATATCTTGACTATATTATACTGTTCTGTGTGTGCTTTTTCATGTGCAAGTACGGGCATTTGTATAAAATACACAACATATTTAGGCATTTTGTAATAGTCATAATATCTTTAACCAACTAATTTATAAGGGAGATAGTTAAACAACAGTAAACCCTACTATTTAAAATATTAACAGATGTTGTTTCCACATGCAGCTCAAATACTGGGACATACTTCCATAACTTGGATATTTCTGTGTGTCAGCACATGAAACAATACTCCTAAGAATATTTATTGTCTTACCAAAAGCTGTAGTTTCAACAACTGCAACTGAACAGCAATTAAGACAATTCATTCTGGTGGTGAAAACATTTTGCACTGTAGCTATAGCATTTTACAAATGCTTCCTTGTCAGCTCCTGCCATGTAGAAGTTGGATAGCTCCACCAGGAATGCACTGGAATTGAAATCCATATGGAAGAAACATTGCCTTGTATGGGAAAAAGAATTCTGATAGGAAAAAAAAAAATCAATTGTTTTTTTCCTGGCCAGCAAGCTGGTTTCACACTGAGGGCATCTTCTGTGTGCCAACTACTTTTAAAGAAATGTCTTCAGCCTCCTGCTGCTTCATTGTCATTCTTGGATTTGAGTAAACTTATGTAAATAAAGGCACCATGGATTGATATATTAGCTACAAAACAATGCAGTAATGTCAAAGATCTTTTGTCACAGTGGAAAGGATGGAAATCAAAGAGAGCATGAAACAAAACATGAACTAGCGGCAAAAGCCCTAATAGAAATCACAGAAAATACGTGAGGGACCTAACTGGAATAAAAGCTTGTCACCAGGAATAAATGCTCACCATAACAAATTTTTTCTATGGCTGTTTATGTTTTTAAGGTTCCTTCCTTAGTCCATTCTTCAGGTTTGTGTCAGTAAACATTATTTACTTTCATATCCATTTACTTTTAACTTCTGGAGAAAGCTTTATTTAAATAACATCCCTACAATTGAAATTGTGTGGGTGTGTGAACTTTCCATAGAAGACACAGAAGAAGATGACCCTTGATCTTTCAAATGTTTTATTTCCATAAGCTTTTAGGCAGCATATGAGAGAAAGGAAGGGGAAAATACTTAGATTGAAAAATTGACTTAGAATCAAAAACACAATTCAGGGTAAAATATATTACAGTACATTTGGCTTCATCATTGGCTAAGATCATAAATCTAAGAAACTCCAGAACAGTACTTTCTGGTTATCTCAAAGTCTAATGTTTCATTTTAAATTTCTTGCATTAATAAAGTTGACTGATGACAAAGCCAAACATTGCTGTAATAGATTTGGTATTTTGGGTAAAGGGTTTCCTTAAAAAAAAAAAAAATCAAAACCCTGATTTCCCCCCAAAACTTGTACTGCCATTAGTGAACACTCTCTCTGACTATACTTTACCATACATAATGGGTTGACCCTGGCTGGATGCCAGGTACCCACTAAAACTGCTCTCTCCCTCCCCTCTGCAACTGGACAGAGGAGAGAAAAAAAAAANTTCAAAACACCTTCCCCCCACCCCTCCTTCCATCTTTGTTCTTCCTCCCCCCAGCGGTGCAGGGGGATGGGGAATGGAGGTTACAGTCAGTTCTGTTGCTGCCACTGCTCAGGGAGAGGAGTCCTTCCACTGCTTCCTGTGGGGTCCCTCCCACAGGAGACAGTCTTGATGGACCTCTCTGACATGAGTCCATCCCATGGGCAACAGTTCTTCACAAAATTGCTGTCCCGTGGGTCACTTCTCTATGGGGTGCAGTCCTTCACCAATGAGCTGCTCCAGTGTGGGTTGTCCACAGGGCAATGAGTCCTTCCTGGGAAAAACCTGCTCCAGAGTGGGCTCCTCTCTCCATGGGCTGCAGGTCCCTGGCAGGACCCTACTCCATCATGGGCTTCCCAAGAGGTCACAACCACCTTCATGCATCCACCTGCTCCGGTGTGGGTCTCCTGCACGGGCTGCAGGGGGTTCTCTGCACCCCAATAGTCCTCCATGGGCTGCAGGGCACAGCTGCTCCACCACAGCTGCTCCACCACCATGGGCTGCAGGGCCTCAGCTCTGGCTCCTGCCTCTCTTTCTGCACTGACCTTGGTGTCTACATTGTTGTTCACATATTCTCTCTTTACTCTTCCCTGGATGCAATTTCATTTGTGCAATACCTTTCTGTTCTTAAACATGTTATCACAGAGGGGCTACCATTACTCCTGGTTGGCTTGGCCTTGGCCAGTGGCAGGAAGCCTGTCCCGGAGCCAGCTGGCATTGGCTCTCAGACAGGGGAAGCTTCTGGCAGCTTTGAACAGAAACCACCCCTGTAGCCACCACCCGCTACCAAAACCCAGCCACAGAAACACACTGCACCATAGTATGTCTTTAACTCTGCTATTAGTGAAACAATGAAACATCCATGGAGGATTTATAGAGTATTTCCTCTTTGAACCCCTTCCTTGTGTCTTTTCAGGGAAAATATTCAGGACAAAATGGCGATAGTGTTTACCTGTTTATTGAGGTGTCTGTATTTAGTAGAATATTGTTTCCATTGTTTGGACTATCCCTAGGATTGAATCTTCACCCAAGAGGAAATTTGGTCCACAGTGAAACAGCTAGGCTCTGTATCAGTATGAAGTACTGGCTTTGGGTTCCTCTAACACTGTGTTTCCAGGAGTTTAAATAGCAAAAAGTGTTCTCGTTCGAAACTAAACATATCCACAAATGAAATTAAAATTATGTATTTATCATTATCTATCCATTTGATAGATCTGATCCTGTCAGTGGCAGTAATGTCCATCCTAAGTAATAGCTATTCAGCATAAACCTGAAGACTAAGGGGTGCCTAGTAGTGTTGGAACAACTTTTATTCTGTACCCAGATGTATGGAGCAAGGCATATCATCTTTTAGACATGGTCTTGGATCTGAAATGATCACTTCTATCTGATAAATATCCTGTGCTGTGAATGAGATCAGGTAATTTGTTTCTTCTATCAAGACATCACAATTCATTGCAGGATTCTCTGATGTCTTCAATTTCTCTCATGAAAAAGAAGTTCTGCTTATTGTGATGTTCTAGGGAAAGATACGATCTGCAGTCTCTTCCTTCCAGTTTCAAGTGATGGTGGTAGTAGCAGGTTTGATTCTTTGCGTCTTATTGGATAGGATTACACAGGAAATTGGTAGGCTGGTTTTCAGATGACCTCCACTGAGATTTTGGAATTTGAAATGGTTTTACAGATCCCACTGTGGCTCATTCTTCCCTTGGCAACTGCCAAGATTCTGTAGATGTCCATAGAGAGTTCGGGAGCTGTAGTGGCCTTCCTCCTGCACCCCAGTGAGTTTTGCCTTTCATAGCCTGAACAATTACTGACCAGTAGCCACCATTGTGTCTCATGATGCCATGGAGTTAAAATAGCTCTGAGCTCTTTTAGGACCCTCTTACCTGTACATATCCGAGCCATCTGGCTGGGCAAAGCTGAAAGATCAGGAGGTCAGCATGGAAGTTCAAATTACTCTTACTGAGCCTTTGGAGCCTCTCAGCTCCCAGCTGCCCGGGGTCTCAGCCAGTGCAGAACCCCTCTGAGAATTTTCTGCCCAATGCAAAAGCCAAAGGCAGAAACATGCTGTGTCCTGATTGATCTCCTGATAATTCAAAAGGTAGATGAAAACACCAAATACTTGTATATATAAAAGCAAAAAACCCATTAGTTTCTAGATTAGTCATTGCTCATGGGAGGTCTGACTCACGAATATTTAAGGCTTGGGAATGGTAATACTGCAGTCGCTGTGCTTTCTATTTCATACATAAAACTTGTATTCATGCAAAGTGAATTCATTGAAAAGTTAGCCAGCTTGAAGTCCAAATTCAGAGCCACAGTTAAAAGCTCAGCTTGAACATTGTCAATTGTGTTATGCCTTTAAATGAAGTGTTAGAGATTACAGGGTAACACAAACTCTGCTGTTTCCCTCCTCAGAATGTGACAATCTGGTTAACCTCTGCAGTTCCTATTTAGGGTTTCTCAAAAGTGAGGGACAGGGTGGGATGCTTGATTGCCAAATGGGTGCCTGCCATGTGCAGTGAATGGACCAGAGGGATATAAGCTGGAAACACCATCAGTTGTTAAGTAGTGTTGTTAACCCATGTAAAATACCATGAGTTTGTTTGTGTGGCTTTGAGCTGCCAAAGACTGTCTCAGCCTCACCACACTGCCACTTCTGTATTACCTGTGTGACCTTTGCAGCGCTTACCATACCCACACCATTTCCAAGGCCCATGCTCATCTTTACAACTGGACATGAGAGCTTGATATTTTGTCATATTGGTTCACAGAATCAGAAAATCGCAGAATATGCCCAGCTGGAAGGGACCCACAAGGATCACTGAGTCTAGCTCCTAGCCCTGCACAGGACCATCCCCAAGAGTCACACCATGTGCTTGACAGTGTAGTACAAACCCCTGTTGAACTCTGTCAGGCTTGGTGCTGTGACCACTTCACTGTTCCAGTGCCTAACTGCTTCTGGGTGAATAATTTTTTTCTAATATGCAACCTAAACCTCCCTTGACACAACTTCAGACCATTCCCTTGGGTCCTGTCACTGGTCACCAAAGAGAAGAGATCAGTGTCTTTCTCTCCTCTTCCTCTCAGGAGGAAGTTGTAACTGCAACAAGGTCTCCCCTCAGTCTCCTCGTCCCCAGGCTGAATAGACCAGGTGCCCTCAGCTGTTCCTCATACAGCTTCCCCTCAAGGCCCTTGGCTATCTTCATTGCCCTTCTTTGGATGCTTTCTAGTATCTGAATGTCTTTCCAACGGGATGAGGTTCAACAAGGCCAAGTGCTGGGTCCTGCACTTTGGCCACAACAACCCGCTGCAGAGCTACAGGCTGGGGACAGAGTGGCTGGAGAGCAGCCAGGTAGAAAGGGATCTGGGAGTTTGGATTGACAGGAAGCTGAACATGAGCCAGCAGTGTGCCCAGGTGGCCAAGAAGGCCAATGGCATCCTGGCCTGTATCAGGAACAGTGTGGCCAGCAGGAACAGGGAGGTGATTCTGCCCCTGTACTCAGCACTGGTGAGGCCACACCTGGAGTGCTGTGTCCAGTTCTGGGCCCCTCAGTTCAGGAGGGATATTGAGGGGCTGGAGCAGGTGCAGAGGAGGTGAAGGGACTTGAGCACAAGCCCTATGAGGAGAGGCTGAAGGAGCTGGGGTTGTTTAGCCTGGAGAAGAGAAG
>VXAY01000458.1:316236-385484 GCA_013399855.1 Oxyruncus cristatus | reverse complement strand
CCTTTCCAACCCGTCTGATTCTATGATTCTATGATTCTATGATTCTTATACTGTGGCACCCAAAGCTGCCACAATATCCAAGGTGAGGCTGCCCCAGTGCAGAGCAGAGTGGGACAATCCCCTCCCTCGACCGGCTGGTGATGCTTTGCCTGATGCTCCCCAGGACACGGTTGGCCCTGCTGGCTGCCAGGGCACTGCTGACTCATATTCAACTTGCCATTGACCAGGACCCCCCAGGCCCTTTCCGTGGCACTGCTTTCCAGCATCTCATTGCCCAGTCTGTACGAACATCTGGGGTTGCCCCACCCCAGGTGCAGAATTCAGCACTTGCACTTGTTGAACTTCACACAGTTGGTGATTGCCCAGTCCTCTCATTTATCGAGGTCTCTCTGCAGGGCCTCCCTGCTAAGGGAGTCAACAGCTCGTCCCCATTTTGTGCCAGCTGTTGCTCCTATCTCTGTTGGCTCTAAGTGATGGAGGACTAAAGTTTGAGACAACAAGCTTTTTTTTGTTAGCCTGTTCAAAGGAGAATTGCCTAGAAGGATGACAGTTGTGGCTGATATCCCACCTCTGTTCTTAAATATACTCAAAGGCATTTAATTAGTGTTTCTGAATTTACTCAATTAAAAAAAATTATGCACAAAAGTTAGTGTATCTTTAGCACCTTTTCTAGTGTGAGACGTTATCTTTTAGAAGCAACCACCTCTAGTAATTTCAGAGGTAAGAATTTTAGCTGTGAGTAAATGTTTCAACTTTAGCACAGGAACTGAAATCTGCTCTGAACTGGGAGACGAAAACCAGTGAAAGCATGTGATATTTCTAGCATGCAGTATCACTTTCAATTTTTATTTTATTTTATTATTTAACATTTAATTTCCTCAGATTTGTTCAATATTATGCTAAAGTGCGCAAAGTAGTGAATGCTGCCCACCATAGATTGTTTTTCACCATATCGGTCATCAAAAGTGATATTGAACTACTAGAGTAGGCAGGTAAATGACAGCTTGAATGTCCAGTAAGCCTAGTGGCATTTCTTTTGTTTTGTCTTGGTTTTGGTTTTTCTTAGCTCTAATGTTCTTCCTCATATCATGAGGAGAGACAGCAATTCTATGAACAATTTCAGAAGCATGAAGGCAAAAGAGAAATTACCAATGCAAGAGAGCATGAAAAATTGGTCCATATAGGTCATTAGTCTTGACACTCCTCTGACCTCTTTCTTTATGCAAATTCACTACAACTTGAAGAATAACTACTTGTAAATTGGTTAATCAGGCAAGTAGGAACCTACCTGAACTATATCTGATATCACACTATGTCTAGGTAACTAAGCTATTGTCTCTCTCAAAAAAAAAAAAAATTCCTGCATACCTGGATATTTATAATCATTAGAATACAACCATTGTTAGGTTATTATGTGGTAGGTTAGTCTTCAGGCATTGTTCCTTTTTTTTTTTTCTTTTTTTTGTTTCTTTTAATTTTTCCCACAAGTGTAGCCAGTGCCAAATATTTCCATTTATTTAGGCATGCGAAAAGTATCACAGATCCATACTATCTCCTTACTAAAATATTTGAGTTAAAGAAAAGACTGACTCTGATCGTAACATTAATCTTTAGTTATTTTTTTTCTAATTAATGGCTTTGCTTTTTAATGCTTGCAAAACTCATTCTATGCTTGAAAAAAAAAAGAGAGCACTAGATTTGGGGTATAATACAATTCAATTTTAAAATAAATCTCCAAATCTGAATTTCTGCTCTAGTTGCTGAGTACAGTTTTGACTAGACTGTGCAGCTCCAAAGCTCAGCTACTGCATGGACAGTAAACGAAACAGTAGATGGCGCTCAATAATCTGCAGGATTTTTAATCACTTTTTAGAAACGAAAAGTTTTTTTAAAACCTGTTCTCTTCAAATTAAAGTCAGGGTAAATTTAGTGGCAGCAATGTTGTAAATTACATCATTCTAATCTCCAGTGAAGGGGCCTGCTGCACAAGTAGCAGGCTGATTAGAGATCAGAAACTCACTCAAACAGTGAATTTTTTTTTTTTTTTCACAGTGCAAATGCTATTGAGTGGTACACTTTTGTTACTGTTAAATGTCCTCCATTATATTCTTGTTTGTCAATTTGTCCAAGTATTCAATTACTTGTTGTTCTTTGGTTTTGTTATCAACAACCATGACAGTCTTGACTACTAAATTTCTGTAAAGAGATAAACCACTTTGGCTTGACTAGAGCATGGTATCTAATTTCGACTTTCTGTGTTTTGATGTAGAGGTACTAACTTTTAAGATTTTTTTTTTTAGTTTTCACGTGAAAAATAAGTTTCTGCTGAACAATCTGTTATAGGGGCTGTCTCTCTGTGAAATGTGGGGGGATGAAATACATCCCCTCTGGTGTTTTCCACTGGCAAAACAATTCTCACATACAGTCTACAGAAGTCTTATAGAGAAAGTCCCCTTTGTGAGGTGGAGGATTAGGTGCTACTCTTAATACAACTGTTAAACCTATGAGCCTAAAGTCAGGACTTAAGAGGGAAGATGGATGAAAGGTAAGGATTCTAGCCTGGACTTCAGAAGATCAAGTTCAGTTTCTGGCCTTAAAGATCTCCTGTGTGGCCTTGGATAACTTTTAAATACTCAAATAATGCAGTGCCAACAGCCAGACATCTCAGCCCTTGCTGAAGATATGTACCGTAATCCTTCTGTTCCCGTGTTCTCCACTTGTAAAATGGAAAGAGTAAGACTGCTCTACTTGCAAGGATAAATGTTATGCAGTACAGGTATTATTGTACTATGGGGTAGGAAGTCGACCAAAGTACCTAAAATTGATATCTAACTCAATGCATTTGGAGGAGTGGTGATGGAGGGAATCTCTGTCCTGTAGAGCACAACTGTCGCACATGTATATGCTTATCCTAATCAATCTTCCTAAAATTACTGTAGCCATAAAACAAGCGATATGGATGAGAGGAACAAAAATACTGAGTTCTTCAGTTCTGTAAGAGGGATTTTTTTGAAAGAGACTATACATAGTTCACTGGAATTCAGGGGAAACTAAATCTTGTTACTCTCTTTTGAAAATACTCTGAACAGATAAAGAATCAGCAAAAAGATGGTTTTATGTATTCCCATATTTTTTTTTCTCAAAACCTCATTTATTTTAATCAGTGAAATGAAATCTTGATGAGATCTATGTTGGAATATTGATGACTATTTATGTAACTGTGCATCCAGTCTAATATGTTTTCTTGCTGTACTATTTCTACTTGAGACTGTCTGTCCCATTTTCCCTTCCACTTTTATGTTCCATCCAATCTTCAGCTTCATTGTGCAATTTTAGATGGCTACCAGATTCAGAATGGTTTAACATTAGTGCTAGGTGTTAACATTAGTGCTAGTTATTCTTCCTCTGAAATACCATGAATCACCAAGTTCTGTAATGGTGTTTTCTGGGTTATTTCTCATGTGAGGTGTTTGCTTTCCAGGCTCCTGTTAATGTCTAAGATGTCTGTTTTCTTTCTTCAGTCAACGTTTTCATTGCAAAAACATCTGGGTTGGTCCATTGGTTCAACTTCCAGACAGAAGCACTGGAAACATGACTGTCAGACCTGTCATAAACTGGAAATGCTCCTGTCTTTATGTTGACATTGGCACTGAAACTGCTGCACTGAAACAATAAAAACTGGACCCAAAGGAAACAGGAAGTAAAATCTAGTTTTAGAGCAAAATGAGAAAAGCTTGTTTCCAAGAAACAGAGAATTTGTAATAATATGTCTTCAGTTGTGTCTTTTGAGGGGGAAGAAAGTCCTGTATGAAACTATTCTCTCAGTGTAAAGCCTTGCCAACCTTGGTAGAGAATGTCAAAATGTGTGATGAGCTTTCCTCCTCTAAAGGTCAAACCAGTGTAGTACTAGACACTGAATTACCACAACAAGGCCTATCACATCCTGGACCTCTCCATACCTCCTCTCTTACCTCATGCTTGTCTTGTCCTTTTCAGATTATAGAGTATCTTTTCTTTTTACACCTTTCTGATGCCTAACTCCTTCTGGGTAGTACTGGAAAAAAACTCAAAACAACAAAACCCATTAAAAAATAAAAAAAGGAAAAAAAAATTCTGTTGTGGTAGTGACAGTATCAGTATCGATTGAGGAATGTTAACTGGTACTCCCTTGGTGCAACTCAGTAAAATAAAACAAATAGTGTTCTGACAAATACACAGAAGCAAGTTTGAACAGTTTTCCTTGTAGCTCCTAGGGTATATTCTTTTGCAGAAAAAACAAGACAAGCACGGCTGAAATCTTTTCAAAGCTATTCATAGGGGAATATTAATCTCCAGGAAACACAATAAACACAGACTTTGATTTCCTTTTCCTTCCTTTTATAGACAACCTAAGAAATGCTGCAGAAAATGAGGAAACCAGAAGCCAGACAGGAAGCAATATAGAGAAACTGAAGCACTGCAGGTCTTGTTAGCATTAGATAACCATATGGCTCTACAGAAACCATAGAATAACAGCCATCCTAATTATAGATAAGTGATGAAAATAAGCTTAACATTAACCCCATTAAAACAGCAGCTGAGGAGATGTCATCACAATGGAAAAATGCAGTATAAGTGGAAAGGATGTCCTAAGAATGATGCCTAAAGACCATGGTAATAATCTGTATATGGTCTTACAACTGCTGTGTTCATTTGCTTTTAATGTGCACTAACTTTGTTGCCACTCTTGTCATAGTAATGGAGACCCTGATACCTTGCCCTGGGTGGCATTGTCCAAACAGCTGCAAACCTCGTTACCTGCTGTTCATGACAATTCCCTTAAATCTGTGTGTTGCATGNAAAAAAAAAAAAAAGAGAATTCAAGCAATTCATTTCTTCTCTAATCAAATCCTGTTGTAAAATAGCTTCAAGTTTTGAAGNTTTGTTTTTTTCCCTGCATTTATGATGTTAGCCAGTTGGTTGAAATGTCAGATATTGAAAGTTTAAGCTGTGGATACCTTTATACGTGAGGCAATTCCCTTCCTCCTAGCTCTTTCCTGGGGCTAGGCACCATTTCAGGACCTGCAGTAACTGAGCTCCCAGTGTCTTCTCTGCTGACAGTATGCTTATATTGTAGCCTATCACTGTTTGACAGGTTTTTGTTTCGAAGGAACTGGGGAAAAGCGCTGGTGCAAATGATCATGCGCTTTCAGTGCCTTCCGCATCCTGACTGATTCCCGTTCTGCACTGACTTTATCTAGGGGAAAAGCCTCTGGCACACAATACAGACTATTGTTATGCTGGAAGTTTCTGGTTTACATAGAAATACTCCTATTCTTTGCGGTAGAAGAGGCTTGAAATTTTAGCCAAGAAGTAATAACTCATGACGATTTTGTTCCTTTTATGGTATAATACTGGAAAATGGATTAATTTACCAGCTAATGTGCATCTGCTATATGTAGATCCATATGGTTACCCCAGATTATATTAATTAAAAATGGAAACCAACAAAGGAAGTTTTTTGTCTCTGACTATTTATAAATGTAACTTGGGCTTTGCCAACATTTCTGTTATATTCCTTACACCTCTTTTCATATTCTGTGTTATGAGTGTCAAAGAAATTCCCAGACATCACATGATTTTACTATGCTCCTAATTTGTTTATTTTTTCTAAAAAACTTCATTATTTCTGATATAATTTTTTTCAATATGTAGCAGATAATCCAGTAATACTGTTGAAACACAAACTGGAGTTGTCCTGATGAGATTTTGTTTGGATCTACACTGAGTCTGCAATTAATTGTTATTTGTGCTGTGTTAGACAATGAGTCAGTACTTTGGATTTGACAGGATTAATTCCCTAAGCGGTTTTAGACTTTGGCTGTAAACTACCTAGAAAAAAAACAATCTGAAAATCTTTTGTGTATACTGTCTAGCATCAGTGGTCATGAAATATATAGATTCAGTTGTCAAGAAGTTAAAAAAAAAAAAAAAGAGAATTCAAGCAATTCATTTCTTCTCTAATCAAATCCTGTTGTAAAATAGCTTCAAGTTTTGAAGTGTGATTCAAGCTTGATTAGCTAATGACATTTTGAGTTGGCTTGTTGGAATAGGAAGTGGGTCAGAGTATTGGGTGATGTCATAACAGATCTCTGATTTCAGAGAGATATATTTGGCCTTGTAAACTGGGTTATCATGCTTATGTGAGCTAATTAGTCATACTAAATGGGTGTTTCAGTACTTTAGGGACTTACTGCAGTTTTTAAACCTCTGCCAGAAATACAGAGGCTAGCCAACAACTCTGGTGCAAGAGTTATCTCAGAGAAATATTCCAGTCTGTATTTGTGTGCCAAAATGTAAAATAATGAGCCAGTTCCCAGGAACTAAGGAAATTACTGAAGGTAATATAGTAATAGATTGCTGCCTGCTGCAATCTAACAGAGGTGGGATCTTGCACAGGTCTTTCCTCCAGCAGTTTTCCATCCAATATATCTACAAAAAGAATCCTCACTTTGAAAAAACTCAAGAAAATAGCTCCTTCAGTACTCTTATGACCCTTGCAGTCATACAGAAGAAACTAACCAAAATGAATGGGTTAATATCCTCTGAACAACACCAAATGATGACACAATGCATTTCAGCAGAATCACCCTTGACCTTTAAATAATTCCATAAACAGTGACTGTAAAATGTTACTGGATGTTCTGTAACAGAAAAAGCAAAGTTCATTAAAGGTTTGTACAAACAGTTTGCACATATAAAACAACTGAGCAACTGCTTGGTTGTGGGGGCCATCTGTATCTGAATGTGTGGGTTTCACAAACCTTGGGTGACTCTGTGCAGCAGTGGTAACGTTGAGTGAATTGGTGAAACATAAAGAATCCCTTTCTTTATGTTTGGTCTTTTCAAAATTTCTACAGTGAAATTATTATGATTCTAAATAAGATATAGTTCTTGTGGGTACCCTGAGGGCATTAATGGTCCTGATGGTCCTGGCATCTGTCCATGGGACCTCTATCCACACCCACTGCCTGTGGGCCCAGGGACTCCTTTTCAACTCCGTATTTGGTGAGAGGACTATTGATTAAGCCACTGCTTTTTAGGAGTATCTAATCTCTTACAGGAAATGAAACTAAGTTAAATGAAAATATCCATCCAGATTCAGAACAATTTTATTTGATTAATTTTTGGGAATTTGTGGAGCTTTTCATGATTCCAGGCTCATAAAATATCTCGAGTTGGAAGGGACACATAAGAATCACGGAGTCCAAATCCTTGCTCCTCACGTGACTACACAAAGCACAAACCACACCTTCACTGTGTGCTCAGCTCTACTACTGCAATTCAGATACTACATCTGTGTCAGGTGCAGTTTCCAGTGTTCTTTGCTCATTTGTATATGACCTGTGTTTCTGGTCAGACAATCGTGATTTTTCTGAAGTGAACAACGAGGGTAGTTTGGAAGATGTCATGAAGTGTTACCTGAATTTCACTGGTAATTTTTCACTTAGTACTCCAACTCAGAAAAAGTAAATATGTCCTCACAACTGCCAAAATTTTCTCCACAACACTCTTATTTTCCTTATTTCAGGGGGTCTTTACAACTTTCATACAAAACATTTTGGAGTACTTAACAAATATTAATTATTCTTTGATTACTTTATTTCATTAGCCAGACCAAAGCTTAAGGCAAAACTTAGGAGCAGAGAGCCCCACAACAACTGCATACAAAGGAGAAGACCATGTGTTTCCAAAACAATGAGAAATGACCAAGGAGCAGGATATAAGAAATTTGTACTGGAGTTCTCTGGAGTTACATCATGTGTTGGCAACTTTTTAAAAAACAGTAAAGGTTGGCTTGCATCAGGTGTCCTCAACATGAGAACAAAATTTAAGTATCCTGGTTTCCGCTCTTACCACTAAATGACACTTTCTCTGGAGATTTTCTTCCTGAAATAAAATGGGGAGTTATTTCAATATTTTCAGATATATCCAAGAGTTTTTATTCAACCTCTTAATAAAAGTGCAAGACAAACCCCGCACAATCCATTGCTCCATTGCAATTTTTGTCATTCAGAATCAGGACAAGGCATTAATTCAAATACAACGTATCTTTTCCAATTTGCTTTGTATAGAGTTGTCACCAAGAGACCCTTGTCTAGACTGTGAAGATGGGCTGCACACTTTCTTTCACTGTCCAGGTTGATTCATTAAGTGTAATTAAACACTGCTGCAGTTTACCATCTTCACTAATTAGAATAAGGTTGGATTTTGGGTGACTTGCCTTAAATTCATGAGTGCTCATAAGGTTTCGAAGTATTCTAAAACTTTGCTTTCTTCCCAAACAGGTACCGTGATTTGAAATTTTGACATTTATTAAAAAGTTATTAAAAAAAAAAGCAATTCAGAAATGTCACAATAAATCCTTAAGAAGTAGGATGGTAAAAAATAATTATTTCAAGGAACTATTTATATGCCCTGGTTAAGTGTCAGGTATAGTCCTTCTCTCTTTAACCCTTTTGCATAGTATTATATTTTCTTATCCCATTAAGGACTGTTTTCTTTAGTGTGTTCCACTATAGTGTGTGCTTTTTGGCACATGGGTTTTGACTGTCATTTAAACTTTACTACATTTCTTTCATTATACTGCTAATATTATGAAACACATCATTATACTCATACTGAGTGTCACAGCTCTGCAAGATCAAATCTCACCGGCATTGTGTCTGAAATCAGTCTTGAGTGAAACAAACACAAAGAATATTTCTCCTACTGCCCTGCCCTTCCCCTGACTGCCCCAGATGCTAATATGGTTCTGCTCTTTTTTCATCTGTGGGAGACATTTCATATTTGGTTTCTACATTGGTCTGCTGGATTTTTTTCTGCAGCATACAGCTCAGGAAGTGCCACTTCCATGCCTCGTTGGATTCTTTTCTGTTTGAAAAACAAACAAAAAACCAAATAAAATCCCACAAAAAACCTTCTTGATCTTGATTGCTAAATTTCACCTCTATACAGGATTTTCCATCATTGACACATAAATATTTATGTGTAATTTAAATGAATACTGAAGTGAACAATTGGAATTTTCATAGTATTTTTCTGAAGGAAAGTTTTGCTGTACCACAAGTTTCTTTTATATTGAACACACTTGTAGAATTTATGATAATTATTGTATTTTGTTTCTTTTAATTGTGCCTTTAAAACTCCAGGCTTTCTATCCATTCTGTATTTGCATTGTCATTCCAAAATATAGTCATGCTGCCAGTGAATTATGAGAGTTGCCATTGATGATACCATGTAGTAGCACGATGTTGCCAACACACTATTACTTCACTAAAGAGAAGCTGGTGCTCCAGTGCTATCTACTTTTACCTGATAGAATGAGGAGTGTGAATTTATATATTTTTTTTCAAAAATATGAATTTTATGAAGGATGTTACCTTTTGCAGTTATACCTATACTGCAGTCACTGCAATTCATGTTTCCTGAAATAGCTTTACATTATATACTGGGATAAATATGACAGTACAGCACAGAGCAGCTGGATGCTCAGTGTGAGCCAACAACCCAAATTTGTACTCAATGTGTCAAATGTTTCTTACAGTCCACCGTGAGCTCTATGATCTTGCTGGCTCATGTACATGTATCAGCAGAATTGATACTCAACCACTCATGAAAAGTGACATGGCCTTTGGGGGCCTTTCAGGGACATTTCAGGGCCTTTCAGGACCCTTTTCCACCGTATGACTAGCACCATATGCAAGGAATGCGTTGATATAATTGAGTATGAAATTATTAAACTGATTGAAAAATCTTGAAATTTGAAAAATAATACCTGTAAACTTTCTTTTTGGGATGGAGAGGTTCACCTATTTCACTTCACAGAATCACTGAGAAGTCTTAGCAGACCTAATTTGTAGCTGTTTCCCAGATGCTTAGCCCAGTCTATAGAAAGGATGAAAACACTTGAACAGAAAGGCAGGATTTCAACTTCATTGTGTATAGTATGTACGGTGTGTTAAAGCGTACCTTGTCTGACCTGCAGCACATGACTTGGCCATACTTCTTTTACAAAAGGTAAAATTTTACAAATGGTGACCTGAAAACAAGACCTTTCATATGTAGCAATGCTTTTAAGTTTTCTTTCTAGAGCCAATGTAAAGTTTACGTGTGATGAAAATACAAGGTATTTCAAACATTATTTGTGGAAAATGTTGCACTTGCATTTATTTCAGTATTTCTGACATTCTTGTAAACAATATTGAATTGTGCAGGCAAGTCTAGAGAAAACACATGGTCTAACCAGAACAGAATCTCCTTCTGCAAACAACTCCTAGAGTCATCATGACTTGCTGTGCTTCAGCTTCCAGTAAACTGCATGAATTGAAAGTGCTCAGCCCTACTCAGGGTTATGGTCAATAATTGAAGAATAATCACGTGAAGATGCATGTCACTATATCCATCTCATAATTAATAATATTCAGATGACCTCACTCACTCACTTTAATGAATGATTTAACATCCCAGGCACTTGCAACTACTTAACATTTGAAATATGTTAATGTTCTGAACATTTGATGGTAGAAGAACATTTGAATAATTTACCATAAATATTTTTCAAACATTTTATTGTTGTTACCAAATCTGGCATGGCCCATTTTCTTCATCACATTGCCTAAAAGTGCAGCTGCATACCACTAACAAAAGAGGATTAAAGCCAGAGTAGCACATTTCTGGATTTGCATATAATCTGTTTCACTTGCTGTCAGACACCAAGCATCTGGTATGTCTTTTGGGAAAGGTGTACAGTTTCCTTTTAAATGGACACGCAGACTAAAATGTTAGAAGTTATTTATTTAGAAATTTATGGTGGCACTTAGACACTGTAGTACTTACTGTATGTCTGACACCTTCCCCGTGAACAAACTACTGATGAAACCTGTAGGCTCCCCTGCGTGTTAAATCTTATTTCCTGTTTCCCATAAATGTAAAGGTAAATTAAAAGTGTTTCAAATCAGATAGGTTTATACCTTTTGACATGATGCTCTGATGAACTTCTGACAGAAGCCTTGGCCTGCAACAAAAAATCTGTCATAAAAAATACTTTATTGGAAATCTGGAAAATTCGAGTCTAGAGTCACATGGAGGATATGGTAGACCTAAATCCTACTATAAGAGATAGAAGAGGAAGTGAGTTTACACATAAATGGATTTTTTTTTAACAAATGGAAGAATGAGAACTTATGCATTCACACAAGGGGCAAACAGTTGCACTCTTCAGAGACACAAAATGGAAGATATCTCTATAGCTTCTGACACTCTGAGGGTAATATGATACTGTAGCATCCAACAAGACAATAGTGAAGAGTTTTATTTTTTTAATGATTCTGTACACTTATTGAGTTAATTTACTAAACATCTGTAGTTCCTTAAAGAAAGGAAAACAATGTCTTTCATAGAATAATAGAATCATAGAATGGCTTGAGTTGGAAACGACCTTAAAGACCATCTAATTCCAACCACCTTGCCATGGGCAGGGACACATTTCACTAGACCAGGTTGCTCAGTGTTCCATCCCATCTGGTCATGAGCACTTCCAGGGGTGGGACATCCACAACTTCTCTGGGTAACCTTTTCCAGTGCCTTAGCACCCTCAAAGTATTTCTCCCTGATATCTAATTTAAACATACTGTCTTTCAGTTTAAGCCCGTTTCCCCTTGTCCTGTCACTACACACATTTACAAAAAGTCTCACATCTTTCTGAAAGGTTCCCTTCAGGTGCTGGAAGGCTGCAACTGGGTCACCCCAGAGCCTTCTCTTCTTCAGGCTGAACACTCCCAATTCTCCCAGCCTTTCCTCATAAGAGAGATGCTCCATCCCTGTAATCATCTTCATGGCCCTCTTCTGGACTTGCTTTGACAGGTCCAGGACCTTCATGTGTTGGGGCCCCAGAACTGGACACAGAGCTCCAGTGGATTCTCACCAGAGAACAGAATCACCTCCCTCTACCTGCTGGCCACACTGCTTTTGATGCAGTCCAGAAGAAGTCCTAAAAGAAACAAAACCAATGTAGAAATTAATTTATATTCTGGAAAAAGCTAAACTTAAGTATGTGTTGGTAAAAGAATATAATAAGGGTGAGGTTGATTTTCTGCTTCAATTATCTTTTTTTTTTTCCCCAGGAAAATGTCTTTTTCAAATGATACATAGATGCTTAAAAATTAGAATATACTAACAAATGATGATCTGTATTGTGGAGATTGTTTTAATGTGCTCTTCTAATTTTCCTGCATTTCCTGTCTTCAGCTCATGTATCGGGGAGTGTTTGACACACGAAAAGATGCAGTGCAAATGTGTATAATTTCTGAATGTTTTAGGGCCATTTAATGTGTCCTGTCTGTCCTGCTACATACCAGGCCATAAGATTACATTGGTTGTTTGCATCCAGACCAACAATGTGAACTGAATTAGAATATTTTCCTTGTTTCTTATTATTTTCCAGAACAGAATCCTATTTTTGTTACAAGTCCTCCCCTATGGCAATTTTTTTACAGTCAGTTAATGAGCTTTTGCAGAATCTGGAATGGAATTTCAATTCCATTTTCCAATCTATTGACTTTAATTTCTCATTATTGAAATGTTTTTTGGTGTTTGGCAGATTAGAGAGTCCTCACATATTAATGTCATCAGCGTGCAGTCTGTTCCATGATAAAGACATTTTTCCCTAAAGACTTTCCCTGATAGAGCCGCCAGTCATAATGTGAATTCACACCTAGAATGATGTAGCAATGTTTGAAGAGTAAAAATAGAAAAAAATCCTGAACTTTGTCTCCTACCACTTCCTCCCATTCTAGGTGGTGAAATGATGACAAGAACCAAACCAGAATCTTACCTCTTTGAGAAGAGAGTAGATTTTAAGGACTTGACTGTCATAAAATGCAGTCTTGTTCCTCTACACTTTTGACAATAGTAGTATGATTTATGTGTTTTTGCTGATGGGTGAATATTTAGACCTATCACACATTAAAAGTATGCTGATCTCACACACAAATAAGCATACTTTAGCATAGACACAAATGCAAATAGAGTTGAAATTGAGTATCAGACTCTAGAAGGTAATTAAGACATTTAGGGCAGGAAAGAAAGGTATGTTTCACAATCTTCTGTGAGTCTGTGAAGCAACAACTTTACTTTGGCAAACAAACAAACAAACACAAAGCAACTAAAAACCTAACAACCCAAACCCAGAAAATTTCACATTTTGTTTATGATACTTGCCTGACAGCATTTCCTTTCTGATCTGTAAAACCGAGCTAATTATAATCAACCAAATTTGGGTGCTCTGTCACAGTGAGATAAGATGCCAGGCCTGAAGGTGAGATTTTCTGGTTTTTACAGACTTTTTCTTATAAATTAGTAAGACGGGTTCATTTTCATTTAGAGACATTTTCTTTTTCAATTTTTTTGTCTTGTGTCATATTAAGATGTATCCTAAAGACTCTCATGAAAGAGAGAGACAATCAATTAATATTCTGTAATCAGATGGCTGCTCTCTGAATATAAAACATTGCACAGAAGACAGGAGAACCAGATAGGAAACAGAAACTGTTTCCCTTTGTAATGTTTTAGGTGAAGTTGCAAATTGAATGAGAAGTCTAACGTCATGATTATATTCAGATGCTAAGCAAACAGACTTTAAGTCCCTTTGAATTGCGTTTGAAAACCCCCTAAACTAGTTTCCCAGATCCCAAGACAAAGATGTATGGTATATGTCCAACAGTGTGATTTTGCTGGCAAGAAAAGTACCAATAATGAAGTTCACGTACATGGTGAATCAAAGATCACTGGAGATGCTTTCAGCTAACTTTTCTAAAGATGTGTAAAGAAACCTACAGAAAAAATAACTCCTCTAATCACTGAATTACAACTATACATATGAAAAGTGCCAAGTGCTTTCAGCACTGGAGAATGTCTTTGATTAACCTGCTAGATGATATAGCTCTAGCAATGTCAACTCCCTGCTTTAAACAACAAATGTATTTGGATTTGACCAGCTGGAACATCTCTTTGGGAAAGAATATCTATTTGGCACTTGCACTTCTCAGACACTTGTTACAAATCTATAAATTATTTACAGACTGTACAAGTTCTACTCTGGAACAGATGTTTCTTCTGATGCATTAAGATCCTTAAGATCTTAAACTCTTAATATATAGAATTTTAAAGTTGTGGGTATGTAACTTCTAGCACTTTAACCACCTTTAGTACCAAATTCTTGAAACTCTGTTTAATGTTCTTTTTCAAGGAAAGATTTTAGCAAGAACATCCAATCTGTAGGTGATGTACCTAGAGGACATAATATACACATTGCTTGATATCAGTTTAGACTAAATTATTGGAGAAGACACAGGATCCTCCAAAGGGGGCCAAGCACATCAGAGAGGGATGATGAAGGAGGGATGAAGCACTGTTTTTTGGGGAGGTGTGCCTAGGGAAGGGCCTGAGGACAGTCCATGGGATGGACAGTTTTTGGGCTAGGTGTAACCATGATGTAACAGCTAGAAATGATAATTAACCAGTATTATAAAACTGTAGCAGATATTCTGTGTGCTTGTGTTAGATGTATTTTATGCATCTTAAGGCCTTAATAAAGACCTGCCCTCTCCCTTACTTTAACAAACTGTCCAGAGAATCTTTCTTTGATTTTAGGCAACACTTCAAAATTATAAATAATATCAATCTGAAAAAATAAGAGAAATCCATGATTAAGCCTGTCATCTTATACTTCTATTGTTATACTCTGTAGAAGGATTAGTAGGATTTGAGAAGTATGTGTATATATATAATGTTAAACATATCCTGTGAGACATATCATGCAGAAATATTCCTGAAAGGCAAGAATACTCCACAGGAAATTTTGTTGTGCATTTCAAGTAGACTCAAGGCTCTCTGAAGACTCCATGTTTCAAATTAGTGCATGAGTGGGTGGTTTCCAAAGTACTTGAATGTGACAACAATCAAATATTTAGATCTGGGCTTACTCACAGATGCATCTGAAATGGAGGCTAGCCAATGGGTGATTTTCCTCTTTCTGTGAGTAATTGCTTTAAATAGTAATTCAGGATTAAAAAAAAAAAAAAAAAAGAAAAGAAAAAAAAAGAAGAAAAAAAAGAAAAGAAACCATATCTCAGCCTGCACCAGCTAATTACCTTATTGACATGCCACGTATGAACATGTTGTGATCTGGCCCCACCAATTGCCCTGTGTACTGATTTCACTGTGTCCAAAACATCAGAGAAACTTATTCTCTGACTGAATGTTTGGTTTTCTTACATGTGTGGATAAGAACAGCTCTTGAGATAGAAAGTGAGCTTAAAATATTATTATCTAGAAGTAGTACAGATTTTATGGAGTTGTGGTAGTGATGCTACCTGAATGAAACAGCAATTTTGAGTTGTCATCTGCATTTTTTGGGGGAAAAAAAAAGTTGAGAATTTTCATGTTTGCTTTCTGTTTGAAAGAGAATTTTTTTTGAAACTCTGCTGCTTCATAAATTAAGATGGTAGTCCATCTACCATTATATTTTGTGCTGGTTAATGTTTCCCACTTCTTTTGTTGTTCTGCCAGAGAGCTGCATTTCTTCACCCATCATGAGGGCAGAGTTGAGGTTAGGTCAAACGGTGTGTGCAAAGTGTTTTTCAGCTGTTGTTTAAAGCAAGCTTTAGCTATTTCTGCAGCTGATTTAGAGTTCTTTCATCTGTCTCATTCACCATAAATATAGAGAAGATGTAACCATGATCAAGGCTGCAAACAAAATATACTGACCTTAGTTACCTCTGGGCTAAAATAATGATGGGATGCAGGAAAGGAAAGAAAGCAGGAACAATGAATTAAAGAAGCTGATTCTTCACTTATGCCAGCTTGTTCCAGTAGATTCCACATAGTTCAGTAAATTTACTTCTGATTTACAGTGGTGTGTGAGAGAGCAAAAGCAAGCTTCATATAATCTCAAAGAAAACTAAAAGGAGACGTGATTAATGTTCTACATTTCTCACGTACCACAAGTAAGTTAGATTCAATACATTACCATAGATTGGACCAAGGAAACACTTGGATAAAAGTCTTGTTCATGAAACCTAGACTCTATAGGATAATGTGTGATTTAGTGAAAAACACTCCCATGTGAGCACTGAGCCCAATCATTGTCCTCTTCAGTACTCATTGTCTATTGCTGTCAGACAGAGTAGTCCAGCACAGTGGTAAATTTTTAACATGACAATTTTACTTTCTTCCATTTCTCCATGTAGTTTTTCATTCCTGAAAATGATTTGCTAATGTTACAATGTTTCACCAAAGAGGTAAATTTTCATTCTTTGGAAAAGCACTTTTTATAGCTTTGGGGTGTCTGGCAGTAAATATTGGGGAAAAAGGTTGAATAGAAGACCCAGTGTCCTTTGGGGAATGTAAAAAAAAAAAAAGCACAACGATGAAAGTTTAAAAGATCAGAAACACACTTGAAATTCCTCAGGCTCTATTAGTCCAGAAATCAGTGATCTAAAATCTAATGCAGTTGAGTTTTTTACAAGGTAAATGAGCTATTCTGATCTTATGGGGAGATGTAAGGGCTCACAATATGTTATCAAGCCCAAGGAGTCCCATCCAGCCGCTGGCATGGTTCTTTTGGTTTATTTCCCTCTGTATCTCATTTTAGAAGGGGCACATTCCTCTCCCTTCAACGCTTACAGCTTTTTCTAAAATTGTTTTCCCTTCTTGTTCAACACAGCGTCCTTTATATTCATATTTTTATTTTCTACTAGATTCTGTGAAGATTTAAGTGATTTATATTTAAAATAACACATCTCAAAGCCAGTTAAAATGGTAAAAAAATACAAGAGAAAAATAGGAAAATCTATTTTCCAAATTCCAGCTTCTAAAATACAGAAGAGGTATAAGCATTTTCAACACACAATAAAAGGCAAGTGTGGGTCCTCAGTATGCATCTTCTGAAAAAATAAGTCAAAAACTCCCAATAACTCTTGTTTATTCACACTGTTTATGGGGATTAAGCAGTAATATTTTAAGTAATAGGGGTTGGATTAATTGGTTTTTTTCCACATATCAGTCTTCGATTTAAAATTAGTCATGTAGGCTGCCTGTCTAACCAGTCAATATGTAGGACTGTGATACAATATCTACAATCTGATTAATTATAACACTGTGTTAATCTGTGAAGCACCCCCAAGATGCATTTGAACTATGATGGTAACGACTATATTAGTAAAAAAAAAATGCAGTAAATGGAAAACAGAGAGGAAAATTTTGTGGTGTAGGTATTTTCTGAAGATCTTTTTTCTCTACATGTGCAGGTTCAGAATATGTAAGTAACAGAGAAGAATTTTCAGTGTTGCACATATGCCTTGAGCAATGATCAAGACAACTTGCTTTGTTGTGTGATGTTCAGTAAGACAACTTTTACCTCAGCCACTTAATAGTTCTTTCAGGCTCTGAATAACTAAAATGTTTAACAGCTGCTTGTACATTTTTAAAGTTCTTGAAGCACATTGTATTCTGCAGAGTTAAGCGTCATGGAAAAAAGAGGAAATGAGAGAAACTGAAATTTTGACCATGACCACTGTTGAGTGTGCACAGTTCTTGGAGATGTTCTTCTTACCATGGTAAACTTGGAGTCAAAGGGACTGGTGCAGTAGCACCACCTCAGTCTGGCATTGTACAGAGGACAGCAACTCTCCCAGTAAAGGTCAAATTCAAGCTTTATCTGTGAGAGAGCTTATCTTTGGAAAATATGTTTATTTTTGAGGAAAGGCTGTCAGGTGATAAAGAAATTATCATTTTCCCATGTAACCCATTTCAAAGGGTTAATGCCACTGGAACTTCCAAAATAGAAACACTTCATTTTGAATTTGTTCAACTTTTACATACAGTTCCAATATCCCTTTTCCTATTCGATCAAAGCTCATTGCTGTGGTCTCCTCCTGGTATATATGCTCGGGAATTCCTTGCAAAACTTTGCAAATTTGAGTGGAAATAAAAGAATTATGTTTATTTTCAGAAAGTGCTGATATTGGCTCTGTCTAGACTGTTAAACAAGTACTTTCTGCACTCGGGCTATGTTCCAAATACAAAGAGGAAAGTTGGGTGCACAGCCAAAGAGAAACCTACAGTGTGCCTCAATATGTTCCCCAGACTGGATCAATCAAAACTAAGACTTCTGGGCGCACCGAACAGAATACTTACCCTGTTGAATGTTTGCAATCAATAAATCCTAAGCCTTGTATTTAGTATTCACTGGAGAGGAACAACTTAAGAACACTAATTTGTTCCTTCATGGAATATTGAAGTTGAATGAAAAAAGCCACTGGAATGTTTACTTCTGTGATGTATCAGCTTTGTTTTTGGTTGAAATGCTGATGCTTTTCTTTTCCTTATTGAAGTGTTCCAGCTCATATATACTATGTACCTATCAAACCTAGTTTCTGAACAGAATTGATGTCTACTTTTTATATTCAGTATCTCTTTTGTTGTCCAGACTGAAGGCAGACTTACATCCTTAAGGCATCTGTAAACTCAGTATTGGTTCTCTTGCCGTATCTGGGAAAGATTTTGGTATGTCATTGTAATTTTAAGGGATTTGATGCCAATCTATCTTAAAGATAGATTAATAGATAGTTTAATACAATATACAATTTCCTAATAACGATAAATCATTAAAAAAGATTTTATGAAATAAAATATAAAGATAAAATGTTTTACCAGAAGGAATATAACTTTAAGATATAGGTAGATGAAACAATTGTTTTGCCTGAAGATTGGAAAAAGAGAGACATAAATCAAAATATTTAGAATTCTGAACAGGGTCTGACTACATACAGTACCTTAAATATTGATTTAGTTTTCTGCATGGCTACGCTATGAATTTAATTTCTTTCTTGTAGGTCTTTCTTTATTTCTGATCTTGTGCTCCGAAAGCAAAAGAATGTTCAAAATGTTCATCTTCATAAGCCCTGTTTTTCAACATTATTTACTTTCTGTACCTTCACACTTTTCCAAGGGCAAATAACTTTGCATAGTAGATACTGCTAACTAGTGAATTCCCTGCAAGTGTCTCATTAATTTCACCTGGGTAAATGTTAAGTATAACATTTGTGAATTGATGTAACATTAGTAATAGAATTTATAGATGAAATGTTTTTACCTTGGGCAAAATATAGCTACGGGCAACAACGTAGTTGGTTGAAACTCAGTAGTTAAAGGGAGGAAATAATTTTTTTTGAGTATGGCCAGGACACAGGGACTATTGCATTATGTTTGGGAGCAGAGTTATTTGGAAAACTAAATGCCTCTAAATATTCATGGCCTCAGATTAATATTGCATCAAAAAATGACAGGCAGTGGCTGTTTCACTTAGCCAGAAATACTAGACATTGCCAAGGTTAAAACAAGTTTAGTTCTTTCTTATTCATTTACTAAGTGAAAAGTATGTGACTTTGATGCCAAGCAGTGAAATAAAAATGAAATCTGTGACAGTTTCCTGATGCCAGTGGACTACTCTGCAAACATTAGGGAATCATCTATCAGGGTAAAAAAAGAATCAGTTTCTTAACTTTAAGAAAAATACATTGACCTTGTTGAGTCTTCGTAGCAATTAAATGATGTATAAAATGCTTATAGTGCACAAACAGAATATGTACAATGCATCTGCCTATTATTTGCAGTAATATTGTTCTCAGAAGTGGCTAGAAACCTATCAAGCATGGAAATGAAGGGATGGACAATATGTATGAGGAAATTGGATTTGGAATAGCATACAACTCCCTTGCTTTTATTTTTTTTCCTACTCTTCAGACTCCCCAGATGGCCAAACAAGACTATGTAATAAGTTTTAAGGGTAATTAAAAGGACTTTGAAAAATCTTGCTAAAGTAAACAAGGATACCACCATGTCTAAAATTTGCTGAAATCCTTGTTAATGTACTCATTATTGTAAAATTAAAATATTTGTCTAGATTTTGTATCAGATTAGGAGAAATCAGACAAGATGAGGGTAGAAGGAAATAGCTTGGGTGTTTCAGGAAAGTCAAGTTCCAAGTTGAGAACCGTATTGGATGTTTTGAAGCAGTAAGCTTGTGGAATGAGGCAGAAATAGGTAGGAGTTACCTGCTAGGTGTATATGTGGCCCCACACAGAGATGGACTTGGAAAGCAGAAGTAATCATCTGGAAAGATGATTAACAAACAAGGAATCTGACAACAAAAGGAAAAAAAAAAAGGCTTAGCAAATCAAGATGAGGGCCCTGATCCGGCATTATTATGTGCATGTTTAACTATACCCCCGGGACTTGTTGGATTTATAGGAAGTACTCACATAAATAAGGTGAACCGTCTGCAGACTTGAGGCAAAGGGCCAAAGCATCTGTCCTCAATCTTCTAATACAGTGATGCAAAATAAATTACCTGAAAAATAATGGAACCTTTAATTCCAGTACTCTGAGCCTTTAATTCCTCAGTGTATTATATGTGGATTCATTACAGTATATGCACTGAGTCTATTTAAAAAGCTAATACAGCATATAAAATAAACTTTTCTGATGTAGGAAATACATTCTCTTCTAACTGAAAACTGAACTAATTTTATTTCATAATCTGGTTTATGTCTTCCACATGACCCAAGTAATTAAGACCAAGTGGAATGTATTTTTTGGTAATACTTGCTGTAATAGCTATGGGTTTAGTTTGTATAAACTTGAATGTCGTTACTACTGAGGTAAAAGAATTTTGTTTTTAAGCAGAAATTGTCCTTTTAAGTTAAGGTTGAAGACACTGTGTAATAATTCTTGCATAATGATTGTAACTAATTTTGATTTCTTTTGTTGGTCAGTAGTGTTTCATACATAAATCATTGGGGATCATATCTATGGCTTACCAAGATGATGTAGTTTATTATAGCTTATTAACCTAGAGATAATATTAGTATCATGTTCAAATCTACCTGAAGGTCAAACCTGGAACAAATTTTGAAGGAGATTATCAGAGAGAAATCCATTGATTAGCTTTTGATTAGTTATTTAGGAAGGATTCAAAACACTTTTCCTGGAAAAAAGCAAAAGTTGAATGCTAGACAGATATCTCAGGTACTTAATGCATGCTGTGACTGACTTTCTCAACGAAACTGAACTATTAGAACAATAGTCAGAAAAATGACATTTCTTTTCCTGGAATATCAGGTATAAAAGGGGCTTCAGCTGCCTGGATATCTTAAAGTGGGCTAAACTTCAAAGGTTATAAAGAAGGAGTTTGAAAAATCAGCAGGTAATTCCAGTGTATGTGCCATTACGCTGTTGTTCGATGCAATGTAAAATTCTGGTCCAGAGAGGAAGTGGGGCATAATAGGCTAAGCTTAATAACATTTGTTTACATTATATCATCTGTTTTATACAGATTTTGACAGTGTTGCTGAGACTTTAATCTTCAGTGTCCAGACTTGAACCTTTCAATAGCATCAGAGATAGAAGTGCATGCATTTCAGTTGTCTTTACTTTTTGCAGTTCCTGGACTTCTGAGGCTTCCATTTTCTGCTGACTTCTTTCTTTTTATTGCTTTTTTTAGAGTGTATTAGGCTAGAGTTATTGCTGGTTTACTCTCTCACCTCATTGCACACCTCAGGCCTTTGTAATCCTTAGAGTCCTTTAAAATTTTATTTCCATTTTTATCAGGTGCTGGCTCTTCTCCATACTCTGGCATTTTAGTTATTCAGGGATGCACGCTCTAAGTCAGCTTACACAGTTTGCTGTCACAGCCTGATATTCAGCATTTGCAAGGAGTTTAACTGTTTACATTAATTTTTAGCAAATGCTGATGGCTAATATATGTTCTTCTGTTAAATGGTGAGAAAATTGATGCTTTACCTTTCCTTTCCTAATTTTTATCCTGAATCCCAAAGGCTCTGCTTTGTGTTCTGGGTTAATAGCCCTTCAAAATTTTAATTTAGAAATCATCTGGGCATTTGGACAGAAACCTGGTATAATTCAATCTGATCTGGCATGTCCCATGCAGTGGAATACCTGCCCTAGAAACATCCTGCAACTGTCTACCTGGTCCCAAAACTGGAAGGGGATATTGGTCAGCACAGATGAAGAAGGAGGAGATAGTCTTACACATGGAGACTCCTGTGAAGACATTTTTGAGATCTTGAGGCACATCAGGTAAAATTCAAGCTTTGTGAAGACAGCGGGAAAAAAGGTCTGTGGTGTAGGCAAGATTTGAGCTGTGTTGTGAAAAAAACCTTATTGATAGCTAAGCTTCACAAGCCACTCCCTCTCCCCTGGTGGGATGGGAAAGAGAATATGATTAAAAGTGAGAAAAATCGTGGATTCATATAAGGACAGTTTAATATATAAAGTAAAACCTGCACCCACAAACAACTGAAACAAAGGTATTCACTCACCAATTCCCATGAGCAGGCAGGTGTTCAGCCATCCCCAGGAAAGAAAGGCTCCATCACATGCAACAGTGACTTGGGAAGACAAATGCCCTCAATCAGAATGTGTCCCCCTCTTTTTTTCCCCCCCGGCTTTATATGATGAGTGTGACACCATATGGTATGGAATGTCATTTGGATCAATGGGGTCAGCTGTCCTGGCTCTGTCTCTTCCCAGATTCTTGCACATCCTCAGCCTCATTGCTGGTGGGGTGCTATGAGAATTAGAAAGGTCTTGATGCTGTGGGAGCACTGCTTAGGAACAGCTAAAATATCTCTCTGTTATCAAATCGAAAACATGGTTCTACACTAGTTACTGCTAAGAAAATTTACTCTGTCCCAGTCAAGGCCTGATATTAGAAGACTTAATATGAATTTTAAATTATTAGAGGGAGAACATGGCTATGGGGTCCAATAGCCTCATGAGGTACCACTTACCTTATGTACATAAATCCTGTAAGATAGGAAATGCTGTTTTCCTTATTTAACACACTAAGACAGAAACACTGATTAAAGTTCTCTCTGACATGAGGTTCATAGCTGGCTTTGGGCAAGTCACATTACATTCCGCAAGGTGCATTCAAAGGTGCCTTTGCTAGCTTAGGGATCAGAGGCAGAGTGCTGATTTCACTGAGGAATTCTGCCCAAGCTCATTTGACTTGAACTGGTTCCTTCTGAGAGAGATGTTGATATGTAAACAAATCCATGACTTTTGACCAAGGTCATTCACCAGTTCTCTGGCAAATAAAAACTTAATTCTAGGCCCCCTCATTCTTCTCACTTATTAGTGAAAAAAGTAACGCTGGGTTTCTTATTTGAATAGTTCATAAATTACAGAATCACAGAATCACAGAATATGCTGAGTTGTAAGAGACCCACAAGGATCATCAAGTCCAACCCTTAGCCCTGCACAGGACCATCCCCAAGAGTCCCACCATGTGCCTGAGAGGATCATCCAGATGCTTCTTGAACTCTGTCAGGCTTTGTGCTGTGACCACTGCCCTGGAGAGTCTGTTCCAGTGCCCAGCCACCCTCTGGGTGAAGAACCTCTTTCTAATATCCAGCCTAATTAAGTGCACTGTGTTCTTTTTCCCTGTCTACCTAAGACTAAGAGGAAAATAGCGTATTGTCTCAGTATTAGGTGTTAGGCTTTGAATTTCACAATATGCAAAGTTACCTCTGTGCAGTATTCTTTTATCAGATTCTGCAAGCTCTGATAGACCCTCAAAATTAACATCTGAATTCCTGTGAACTTCACTACTTCTGTCAAGCAGTTTAAAAACACTGTTGATACAGAGGCTTATTAATTACTAGTATAGTCTTTGTAATTGCCTAGTCTAGAAATTGATGAACAAAGTCATTCCAGAATGCAATCAATTTGAAATCTAATTTGTTGGTGAAATGAACCATATAAACAAAATGCCACTTGCAGTTTGACTAAAATGAGATGTGCTTAACGAGCCTATCATCATCTGTAATATTCATCATGATGGGTCACAGTTACAAAAAGTGTCATAAATCTCAACCAATGCACTTAAAGCTGAAATATAAAATTGTATTCTGAAAAGAATAAAACATAAAACAGATGGCTGCCCCATGGTAACATCCTTAAATTTCACATGTTCTACTCATTGACTTTTGGGCAGATGAACTGAAACCGAGTAGGGAAGGGGGGGTAAAGCAGGTGTCCTTTTCACAGTGCATTTTACCTTATTATCCATATTGAAGTTGAGACTGACTAGGGAGGCAGAAGCTCTAGATTTGAGTGACCAAACATAAACCCTTTTGGAGTAAAGTGATTAACAACTTTTTCATCTTTATTTTGAATAGCTCTAGAGCTAACTATTCAAGGCAAAAAAAAGACTATTGCAGGCAACATGGTGGAAGTGTGAGGACTCGCCAGAATGTTTTGTTTTGTTTGTGTTTTCTTTTTGTTTTTATTTTTGTTGTTGTGGCTTTTTTGTTTTGGTTTGGTTTTAATTTTTCTTTTTTAACTAGTAGTGATGAATAGAAGTTATAAGTAAAGTTGTAAGTAAAAAATAGGAGATGGCTGGATATTAAAGAGACACTCAAGGGGCTAAGGAACTGAGCTGCTTTAGATGATATGAAATCTAGTTTCTGTTTCTTCCATGCTTAGCTAACCAGACAGTATGTCTCCTCCCTTCTGACTTATGATCCTATTTTTCTTTGGAAGGTCTAAACCAAGAAATCTGCAGTTACAGCTTTAACATTTAGTATTGGATGATTGGACATTTCCCAGAAATTCCCTTTTAGACAATTATTTATTAAAGGGTATCTGAAAGTCCAGGAAAAAGTGGGATTTGCTTAAATACAAACATGCTTTCTTGTAAGTAGTGGGGGAGCAGAGTCCTGTGTGCAAACAAAATTTTAAACTTTTCATGAAGAGGGGAAAAAAGTATTAAAAAAAATGGAAGGAAAGAGAGGAGATAAGACGTATTTGTTACATATTCATTGTCTTCTTTGACAGATATTTATATGTGAATGGTTGTGTATCTAAGGATGGGTGCTTATACAGATGTATATGTGTGTTCTATATGTGGACATATCTGTATAAATGTAGAAATATCATACAAACTTACATACATATGCGTGTGCTGAAAGAGAAAGAGGTGTGAGAACTCTGCTGAAGCCCATGGCTCTGTGGAAAGACGTGTTCTTTTGGTGTATCAACTATAAATAAAACATATGCAATGTTGTTGATACTTTTTTCCTTTTTTCTTATTACAGGACTGGGAAGCAAAGGAAAACATCTTAGGTAGGGTGCTGGATTGTAATCTAACAGCAATATAAATTAATTGGTTTCAGTTCAGTTATTTCAGATGAAAACAGCACAACAGAATCAATCCCCTGATCACTGAAGCATTACCTGATGGTTTTAAGATATGAAGAGTCCATTGATTTCTGCTGTCAGAGAACAGTAGTGTGTTTATATAAGTGAGAGATAGAGAATAGTGAGTTAAAATCAGTAGTGCAAAAATACCTTTCCTTTTGCCCAGACAGATGTTTTTCAAGGAGAAAATAATTATCAAAATAAGGGAGAAATGATTTTTCGGCTGGACTTATTCTTTTCTCCTGCCTGTACTCCCAAACCCCCATTTTTTCAGGAACATACTGGCGAGTGTGTGGATGAACACAGCAAAGAATGAACTACTTCTATCAGATTAGCTCTGGCAGAAAGCTACATGAGCGATACCACCCTGCCTCTGGTACCTGAGCTAGCCAGGGGCCCTAGAGGTATCTCGTTCCACTTGGGGCCACATGGAGAGAAGGCTTGAGTCTTTGCACTTAGGAGATGGATTTGATACTGAGCCTGGTGAGATTCCCAAACCCTGGCAGTTGAGACCAATTAGAGTCTTTTCAACAAAGACAGTCTTTGGTTGGGAAGTGCAGCAGGGCATCTGTAGGTGACCCATTATAAACAACCCCCTGCCGTATTCTGACAGAAGAAAGCACCAGTTTCCCAACATGCAAGGTGCACTACCAGCCTTACATAGCCAGATTTATTTGAAGGAAGTGGTGTGATTAGCTTTTTAATTTGAAAGAGAGTTCTTGAGGAGACAGTTTTGTAAATTGTTGAATCAATTAACTTGTCATAGGAAAACTGAACTCTGTAAATTTAATGAAATCAATGAACAGCTATAATGATTTTTTTTTCAATTTTTTTTTTCTAAGCAGAGAAAAGAAATTTCTAGAAATCATTATGCCTACTTAATATTTCAATAAGGGCTCTGCTGACATGTAACAGTGTTTGAAATCGACCCGTTTGTCTCTTGACTATTTCATCATCTAGTGAAGTACTGGGAAAGGTATTTTTTTACTTTCCTTAGGGTTTCTGCCTCATATTCTTTGAAATGGACTCAGAGGCGAGGGAGAAATTTGTCTTCAAATGAAAAAAATGATAAGAATGTAACACTCTGCCCAGTAGGGTTGGAGCCAAAGAAGATCCTGCTTGAAAAGCTTAGTTAATATTATCTTACATAGGAAAGTTTAAAAGTGAACTGACAAAAATAATTTGTCTTTAAAACCATTTTCCTTCACTATCACATTCCTAAAATCTGTGTTTTCTGCAGGTACAGCTCACTTCTCAGATGCAAATCCTCAAGGAAGCTGGCAGGCAGCTGAAGGCTCAGCTGAAGCCCAACCATAAATAAGCAGAGCTTTAAATGGTTTCAGCAGCATTGTCTCATCTGTTTGTGTTACTGTTTTTGCACACTGTAAGAAGTGCTGTTTGGCTGAAACTGCAAAATGAAAAAACTGAGAACTCAAGATTTCCGTTATTTATGTTTTGTTTTGTTTTTGTTTTTTTTTTCCCCTGCTATTTTTGTGTTTTCTGATGAAACTGGTAAGGTTTTATAATGAGAGGAAATCAATAGAACAGTGGAGTAGAATTTTTCATTTTTTATTCCTCAAATGATTCTACTAAGGGAAGACTAAATAAAGGAATTTCTTGTCTTAACAGCAGGAACTTAATTAGATTAATTTCTGTACCTAGCCTTCTTGAGCAAATTCTCTAATTTTCAAGGAATAATTATGCTGAAATGGTTTCTTACATGGGATAATTCATAATTATAACAACTATAGAAATAAACAGTTCTGTTTAATTTATGCTAAGAGCAAGGGCATCAGTGGCAGATAGACAGATATCAGAAATACACCATCACTCTGGTAGAGACAATTAAAGCTTTTCCTAAAGTACACGAGAGCAATTTATGTGCATTAGTCCATCCTTTCCTAATTTAAGGTTTATGATCCTTGTAATATCAAGATATATGAATCTCAAGGATTATGCATGTCCTTGGATCAAATTTCTCAATAGTCAATGAAGTATAACAATTAATTATAATAAATAATGCAAGTAGAACTCATGACAAAAGGCTGGGTCAGTAACTGAATGAAATGGATAAAGCTTCTACTAAGTTTGTTTAATATGCTCCAATATAAGAACATGGAATTTACTACAAAGAATTATAGGTCCATCTGATATGAGAATGAGGAAATGAAACTTTTATTTTCACAATGTCCTTCCTTAGATGTTGAAAATGTAGGCTGGTTTTGGCAGGGGTAGAGTTAATTTTCTTCATAGTAGCTACTATAGGGAAATGTTTTGGAATTGTACTGAAAACAGTGTTGATAATACAGAGATATTTTTGTTACTTCTGAGCAGCACTTACACAGAGGCAAGGCCTTTCCTGCTTTTTGTAACACCCCACCACCAAGGAAATTGGGGGTGTACAAGAATTTGGGGCAGGATGCAGCTGACCCAAGGGATACCCCATACCATATGACATCATGCTCAGCATATAAAGCTGGGGTAAAAGGAAGGGAAGACACATTCAGAGTGATGGCACTTGTCTTCCAATTCACAGTTACATATGATGGAGCCCTGCTTTCCTGGGAATGGCCGAACACCTGCCCACCCATAGGAAATGGCAAATGAATACCTTACTTTGCTTTGCTTGTGCACATGGCTTTTGCTTTACCTATTAAACTGTTTTTATCTCAAACCATGAGTTTTCTCACTTTTGACCTTCTAATTCTCTTCCCCATCCCAGGAGGGGAAGAGCGTAAGCAGCTGTGTGGGGCTTGGTTGCCAGCTGAGCTTAAACCATGACATGAGGTCATACAGCATGTCTGAGATGATTTTGTCTTTTGACTAGGTTCACCTCTAGCATGTCACGCATCAAATGACATCACAGGCCTTGCTTTGCCTCTTGGTAGTACTGGTTGTAAAGTGAATTTTAGCATCTGCTTGCAGTGTGTGATCTGGTTTCTGTTGCCCTAATCATTTAGCTGACATTCAAGTGACAATGGTGGGGCTTCTCATATTAGAATATGTGTCTTCTCGATAGAACTATGGACGTCATCCATAATGGCAAAAAATCCAAATTTCCTCTTGTAATGTCTGTTCTTTGCCCATCAATTCTTGTGTTTTTATGCTATACTTAAGAAGTCTGTCAGTGGAAGTGCTCGACCCATCTGCACATGCTAAAAAGGTCTGCAGAACTGCAACATCACAATGGCAGTATGGTATGAATATGAAGGATAGCTTATTCCGTTTTCAGCACACTTTAATTAAAACAATGCCTAAAGATACCTGTCTAGAGTTCCAGTCATTCTTGTGTATTACAAAATACAAAAACCAGCAACAGATACTATGCCTGATATGTCAGTGGTGAGGGGAGAGTCTCCGAATGAAGTCTTTACTGAAATAACGAAACACAGTTGGTACCTAAGTGATATAATATTTGTTATTATCTTTAGTTTTCTGGTTGATCCCAAAATTATCTTTAGATAGTCTCCTTTCATATGGTAATTGCAAAGTTTCAAGCAAGTAAAGATCTGGATAAGAAGTGAGCTTAAATTTTCTAGAGATCAAAGGGTGTTTTTCTAGCTTATGAGTAATCTTTCCAACCCATTTAGCCTTATGGCCCTTATTGCAGCTAGAAGAGAGACACTCATTGCAATCAGCAACTTGAAATTTTGAGATGCTAAATGTGCTTTAAAACACCTGTCGAATCATGGCAGTCATAGATGCCTTTTCAATGTTTTGTTTATTTTCTAGTAGTTTTAAGCAGCCCCAACAAAGACTAAAATCCTCTTATGTCTTCCTTTTCACTGAGGGAGTCACGAACTGCATCACACCAAGAATAAGACATTTAGAGACAAAATCTACTAGTACTGTAACACAAAGTAATACATCACTATCTGTCACCAAGTGCTGTTCTCCAAAGAGTTCCCAGTGGAAACCTTTGCATTAAGACTGAATCTCATGGAAGCCCTTGTGCTCTGGTAGTGTTAGGTTCAGATGCCCCCTTTGTAATGGAGAAGGTTGTGTGCCTGTGGTGTCCTGGAAAAAAGGCAAGAGGCTTGTTATGGAGACACTACTGCTCTCACACAGAAGTGCTGTGTGGCAGATGGAGTTTGCACCTGGAATTTGCGGATTCCCATTCTGTTTTATCTATGAACATGAAAACAGGCTAAGTCATGGTTATTTCTCTTCTTCTTTCTATGTCTCTTGTTTAATGGATATTATGCTACTCCCTGCTTTGATGCTGTATGTATTCACAGTAGTGAATGTTTGTATGGAATTTTGTTCTCTAGGCCCATGAAATCTTCTGTATTATTTCACTGAAGAGCATCAATGATGTGTTCCTAATCCATACAGATAGACATTGTATTTAATGCTTTTAAAGCTGGCAGTATCATGTGTATGCATAAATGCCTAAAGTATGAAGAAAATAAAACTTGGGAGTTCTGCCTAAAGATATATATTGACCTTCTGGGACTAATATTCCAGGCTTCATCTACAAAATAGCAGTCTGTTGATCTTGAATCCTTCTTGAAATCTGATTTTTCACTTGCCAAAGCAGAGCCACTGTTCTGTTTTATTTATAGACTCCAGGGAAGGTCACAAAAATATAACTGAAAAAAAGAAAAAGAAAAACCTTTCTACTTGCAAGTCACATTTAGTTAACTTTCTCCCTTTCCTCCTATTCAGATGCAAATCAGTGCTAGTATTTGTTTACTGAAAATATAAGCAACACATCACTGTGCTTTGAAATATTGATTTCAAAGTAAACTTTCTGAGTGTCTTCTGTAAACACACACACATAGATATGAGACCTCCTAAACTGAAAACAGAAGAGTGAATTTTCAGACTGTGCTCATGTAGATTAAAGAGTAGCCAAAAATGACAAAAATGACCTGAGCTTAAAGTTGTTCATCTCTATAACTTTGGTATAAACAAAAAAAAATGTGTGAGCTTTCATGCTTACAAGGTCCATGTCTAAGGAAATCTAGTTGTGTTGTATCCAGTTCACAGAGAATCTGTTCTTTACCTGTTACCTAAGTGTATTATGGATTCACAAAATATTTGGGAGTTATATAAATTTAATTCCTTTGAGATTCTTTCAGCATTCAGCTGGTAAGTAGCGTATTGTATTCCCTGAAATACTTAGTGCTTTGGGATCTGTATTGAAAGGGCTTAAAAAGATCATTCAGCATTCTAAAGTATTCAAATTTTCCACACTTTTTATTTACATCTTTTGTATGCAAAACATATTGGATCTATATCTACAGCTTGGTTGATACATATATATATACATATATATACATATAAATATAAATGTATATGTAAACTTTTTGCTCAAGCCCCAAAATTCACTCAGTACAAAGACAGGAAAAGAACTGATGTCTCCTAATTTTAATGGCACTTCTCTCTTCAGTGAACTACACATAATAACCTCTGACTGAGCTTCAGTATTTGTTATTAAGCAGACCACATTGAACAAGATTACTCAGTCTAAATTAGATCTGATTTCCTAACATGTCCTGTCACTAGATACTATTGAAAAAATAGCCAGTTGCACTTTTACCCACAAAGATGATTCAAAGTGTACAGATCTTAAATGCTCATGAATGTTTCATAATGGAGACAAAAGACAAGTCTTCTATTAAAAAAATTATTGTAGTAAAGGGGTAATTTTTAAAAAACTGATTCTCTTAATCATTCCTACTGCAGAATATGTTTCTAACCTGATTTAATACAAGGCAGATTATAGATTCCATGTTTTAGCTCATAGATTCTGCTAGCTCTCTATTTGCTTTCAAAACATGTTCCAAGGTTTCTGAAGTGGTTTGGCTGAAGTACCTTTACTGTTATTTTTAAATCTTCACCCCACTGCAACATCTAAAGCATGTAAGTGAATACATTTACTCTAATAGGCACATTTAGCAGATAATAGGCTTGACATGATGTCCTTAAGTAGAAGATGTTCAGAGTTGGTTATTCAACAACATGACCTCATGAGACACAATTTAAAAGCAACATTTTTACCATAGTTGAACATGCATTCATAATTTAGATTGTTTTTGCTACAAATGCAAATGCTATTCTTTAATAATCTGACGTGGTGAAATTATTTAGTCTGAATTGCTGTACATATGTATTAGAGCTAACCCTTAGGTTAGGTTGCTTGGAATTGCTAATAGTTCTTATGGAAAGAGTTTTATAAATATTAGTTTTAGAAAATTGATTTTATCATAGAATCACAGAATATTTGGAGTTGGAAGGGACCTTAAAAATCATCTAGTTCCAAACCCTCTGTGAAGGTTAGGGACACCTTCCCCTAGACCAGGTTGGTCAAAGCCCATCCAACCTGACCTTGAACACTGCCAGGAATGGGGCATCTACAGCTTCTCTGAATAACCTGTTCCAGTGTCTCACCACCCTCACAATAAAGGATTTCTTCCTGATATTGAATCTAAATCTACCCTTTTGTCGCTCCAAAGGCATAACCCCTTTTCCTTCAGCATGTCGTTCAGCTTCAGTCTAAAGCCTCTTCGCCAGCTCGGCCTATGATGGCCAACGCTCCTTCCTTCCTCTGACAGATGGATCCCACTAGCCTCCAGTAAAACACATTTCCCAAAGTCCAATGGTCTAAGTAACCTAACCCAGAAAGTAAGTAAAAATTTTCCACAGTTAGTATTTTCTGACTAGGTTGTACTATCGATTGCTTTTCACTTATGCATAAACAGGCAAAATTTTTCTTTTCCCAGTTTATTCTTTATTTTGAGTTCAGTTTACAGGTAGAAATTTCTACCGCTTCACTCATTACCAATATGGGACTTTCATTGAATAATTTGTCCATCTGCATGTCAAATTGATAAGAAATCCGTTATGGCCTGTAGAAGGCTGGGGAGTACTGTAATCAAAGCTTGTTAATTCAGTAATTGTCTTAACATACAGTTGAAATAATCATTAGGTTAAATTCTTTGCCTTTCTTTAATCGGATTTTGCTTTTAAGAAGCCTAGAAATTGTGTCCTTGTCCCAGGCACTTAGCAATTACAGCATGTGTGGAAGATATCTAAATTTGCTTAATTTTAGCTAGTGTGAGTGATGATGGCATAGTAGCTACAAAGGTATTGAATAATTACCCAAAGGTCATGGGCAGGATTGTGAGGACTGTTTTGAAGCCTACACCACTTTGTTATCATGATACAATTATTGGAGATAACTGGTCATAACCTATGACCTAAAGAAGAGAAATATTTTCAGTCACCGGATTTTCTTTACGTGCATGTGAGTCTGTGGACATGCATCCAAATCTATCTAGTAGATTACAACTATTTAGTGAGAAAAAAATCCAAATTTTATATAGCTTTTTACTGTTTGCCACTTCTGCTCACACATAAGGGTGTAAAAAAAATGAAATGGTGTCTATCAATTTCTTTTCATGTCAATTTAAAGCACGGGATAAATTCTTGCTTTAACAATGGCATTAAAACCAATGGAAAAACAACAACAACAAAAAGATTCGAAACCAGCATCTACCTAACAGAAAATTGAGTATTTTTTCTAATACATGAAAAGGATGTAATATCAAGGAATTTCCTGAAAAAAATGGTGTTTGGAGGGTTAAAAAATCAGTACATACATGAAGTGACCCAATTTTCAAAGGAATAATGAGGATACATGCCACAAATGGACTTGGTCTGTCGAGTAGGGTTTATTTGGAGGTAGATAGAAAGGCTAATGTGGAGGGGTATAAGAAGATGAATTATGACATGAGGAATGTAAGGGTCTTTCTCATCACCTTCCCCAACCAAGTCCCCATTTTTTTTCAGTTTCCTGCCTTTTAATACAGAAAATAAGTTATTTAAAGAAAGGGGTGAATGTGTAATTCATTTTCTGGTTTCCTTTTTTCTTTTTTTTCCCTCTACTATCTATTTATATGGTTTGTATCCCTGTAGTATTTCTCAGTTCAAGCCTTTTGTTGTTATTTTTATTTGGGCTCAGTAGCTTTTGGTCCAGTTTTATATTCCATTTACTTTGAATTCCATCTCTTCCTTTTTCCAAGTTTTCTATCAAAACCTTCCTGAGTAGGTTTGTTTCTCTGTTCTTCTTCCTCACAGTGTTTCTTAATTGTTCTTTGCTCTTCTTCAGCTTAGCTGTGATCATTCATTCGTCATCCACCCACTTACCTGTCTTACTTTTCCCCTCACACTAACAATCGCCCACATACATAGTTTTATTTCATTCACCATTCTGTCTGTTCCCTGTTCGACTCAGTCCCCCACTAATTCATGCTTTATTCTGCCTCACACTTGCAGTTACTCATTCACTCCATTTTAGGAATCTGGGGGAAATGCAAAGGCATTAAATGTAAAAAGGAGGTATAAATAGCAAGAAGAAAGACACGGGGTGTGAAAAGTGTGGAAGTGAACTAATAAGAAAGAGGTGGTCAAAGAGATAGAAAAGGAAATCTGCAGTGAGAATTTCTTGGGGTGTCAGGAAAGCAGATACCATCATGGTAAGTGTGTCTTGGGGGAGCAGATGGGGGAGAGTTTGGGAAAACGGATAGATGGAGTGGAAAATGGCTGTTTCAAAGAACTTCAGTCTTTTCTTGGATGACCTCGATGTGTGAACTCGGTGTGGCTGAGCAAGTTCAAAAGCCTTTATTTTAATGGTGATTGAATTCTGTTTTTTTTTCCTTCGAAACTTTTTATGTAGTCATTTTTAACAAACTGTCACAAGACTACCATGGTGAACACCAAGAAAATCACCAGGTGTTTCTGTTCATCATCCCATGTAGATCGTATTTATGATTGTATGTTCCCTTGGAGAAGTACAGAAACATATTGTGCTATATCAAAACAGGGAATGATGATTTACAAATGTTACTGCAATTTGAACTTGTAGGATATAATCACCATCACTTATTGCATCTCAAAACAGAGCCTTCTTCCCACAGCAAAGCTGGCTTGGAAGTTTGCATCTCACATGATAGCAAATTATATATAAATATCCATAGACCCAAGATATTTCTCATGGAATACACAAAAAAGTGCAGTGAAAGACTTTCAAGTAGTGAATATTAAATAAATAAAAATTACAAATGTCCTCTAAATGAGTAAAATAAACAGACAAGAGGGATAAAATTATCTTTAAAGGTAACATGCTGTTAAAAATTTCACTGAGCTGAATAGAATTATATTACTAGGTAATGTTTAAAATTTATCAAATAATACTGCAGTTGCTAAAGCCTAAATTTCTTTCTAAGGAGTCTTTGCAAAAGCTATGTGTGTTTATAGCCAACATTAACTTGCCGAATGGAGTATTGTAGAGAAACCTGTGACCACAAGATGGCAGGATTCCCATTCAAACCTGACATTTTTTAATAGTGCTGCACATAGAATTAAAAAAGCTTACCTTGAACTTTATCTATTTCCGCAGGCAATCCTGTTCCAAATTTCCCTTCAATTTTGCAAAATAGGGGAACTTATGAGAAGGCTTGTTTTGCATATCGTCTGTCTCTGTATGTTTTTTAGCCTTGCTGTTCTCCATCACAGGTAATACTGCAATTTTCCTAACACATGTATTATCCTACTAGAAATGATGTTTTAAAAAATAAATACAGTTCTTCAAAATAAGTGCTATCAGTCCATGTTGTTTTAGTAGACTGAGAAATACGGAGAAGACATAAATTTTCTGAAAGTCACACAAAATATTAATCAAAATATTTCCCATGGATGCTGTGCTGCAGACAGTTTGATGAGCATTTAAAAACTCCCATTTTCACATGCAGCTGGACTTTTTTTTGACATTTTTCAAAGCATCGCTTTTAAAGCATAGTTTAACAAGATAGGATCTTTAAGAAGGCTTGGTATTGGTTAACCTCTCCAGGCAGGAAAGAAAAAGTGGAAATTCTATATGTTTTTGTATGAAAATCATAATATTGTGTCTTTCTTTGTGAATCACATCCATGTTTTATGCAAATATCCAGAAATCTCAGTTTTAATTTAAAATATTTTTTCTGGGCCTGGAGAATGTGGGGAGAAACACTTGGAAAACAGATTAATAAATAATCTGTAGTTCTAAGAATTTGTAAAATAAAAAAGATTCACACAGTTTTGTTTTAAAAAATATTTATTTTAAAGGCAATGATTTTTTTTGTGGCCTGACTAATAAGGATTTACCATAGGCTGTTATAGACATCAGCAAATTTTGCCATTGGCATCCAGTGAATTTAGACCAAAGTTGAGGGTTTTTGAAACTTTTTCCAAGTACATTTTTAGAACAAACAGAAGTTTTTCTGCCTTATATTTAGGATCAAAAACAAGTGTTAGTGCACTGATTATAAAAATCTTTTTTCATGTGAATAGAGGGAGTATACTCCTCTTGAAAGCAGGAAACTTACTCAATTATGCCATAAACAATACAGAGAAAATTACTTTGAAAATCCGCTGTGTGGATAATTGTACAATAGTGAACTTTAAGAATTTACACTAAATTTTTAACTTATGAAATAATAATGTTGCTGTCCATTTTTTTTTTTTTTAGATTATGGATATTTATAGCACCACATGGTCCTAATTGTAATAATATAAAGAAGAATATTAAGTTCTTTGAGCTAGACTGTCTCTAGTATAATCTGTATCACGTAAAAAACATCTCTAATCTGAGATATTTCATACCTGATATCTTGATTTATTGTTTTAATGTGTCTGGAGTGAATGGTTTTGCATAATCTCAATGCATTTCAATAAATTACTGTGAAAGAGAGTCACATGCCAAGCTAATCAGGATAAATAACATACCAACGTTTTTATAGAGACAAATCCCCTAGTGCAAATTATTCGAACTGAATGTAAATAATAAAATAAATATAATGTCCTTTGATGCACTATAGAATAATTCCACTGAGTTAATATTTTTAATACAATGGTTGGATGTTAGAAAAGAGGCAACATCTGCTTTAGGTTTTGTCTTTTCCAGGTAATTTTATTTTATGCTTCATATGTGCAAATCTTGTTTCATTTGGGAAGATACAAAAAGAGACTTAGTAACGAGTTATGTGTCAACAATACCTTCATGGTTACAAGAAATCGTTGGAACTCAGCATATATACAGGATCACAACCCTTGATCTTGGTTCATGTTTTGAACCAAGACTGTCATACTGGGCTCAGAATGTCTGTAAACAAGTGTTACAATTTTTTCCTTTATTTCTTCCTATGAAAATGGGTTTTCCATTAGCACTTAGGTTGCAAATCAGTGCCAAAGAGCACAAAACACAGCTGAGTTGTCTTGTAGCCACTGCTGAGTAATCTTTGTACCCACACTGTAAAATTGTCATTAATTTCTGTTGTTTGTCGGTGGCAGTGTTCCTGTATAAATGCCAGTGTTTACCACAGTAGTATCTAACATACTGAGTTTTTCTTGTAGTACTAAGAATGCAAAATAAGTTAGTTTTTCCAGACAGGTTTCTGAAAAAGACCCTCAATGTCTGCATGCAATCAGAACAGCAAAATCATTGAACTGTGACTGATGAATTCATCTACATAATTTCTCATGGTTTTTAAAAACTATGTTGCTGGAATATTTTAGTGTGGATATTTCAATAACTGATATGTGTTAAGAATCCTCAGTAAACCAGGAACTGAGCCGCAACAGGTAAGAAAACAGTTTTGCCTAATATCTATTATCAAATGTGATCTTCTGTGATGTAGGCCTATTTCTTTCAATCATAGAAATATGAAACTACATTCAGAAACAGTCATATATATTAATGCATATCTATGTATAT
This sequence comes from Oxyruncus cristatus, assembly GCA_013399855.1. Classification (NCBI taxonomy): domain Eukaryota; kingdom Metazoa; phylum Chordata; class Aves; order Passeriformes; family Cotingidae; genus Oxyruncus; species Oxyruncus cristatus. Next base: position 348,400 of record VXAY01000458.1, on the reverse strand, counting down.
GTCTACGTATGTGTATAGGCTACCTTTGAATTGTAGTTTTCCTCATCATGATTAATCATCTTTTACATGATGAGGTTTTAATTAGCATCTCTCTTTTTGTGCATGCTGGTGTTCCTCAAGGAACTAGTTCATTCCTAGGGAAACTAATGATATGGACAACCGCTTTAAAAGAATGTTGATTCTCTATTCAGGTATCTGCTGAAGAAAGTTTTACTTTATTTAACTCAATATGTGGAAATTAAAACTTTATGAGCCTGTATACAGGTTATTCTTGCTGTTAATCTTGTTTATTTGCTTCTGTTCTCTCAAGGAAAGAAATATTTACATAATGTCTACTTTCTGGGAACAGTAAGAATTCCAGGAAGACTTGGAAGATGAATCTTAAATTAAATTTCATTATTTAAAATGCTGTTTCCAAAAGCTGGTTCAGAGGAAAACCTGGAGTTTGCACATGATAGCTAATATGAATTATTCTCTGCAATGGCTGTTGCTGCATTTCTACCAAAGTATGCAAGGATAAGAAAAAGATTTTGCTAGTTAACTGGTAATAATTGTGGAGTTTTTTCATCATCTCTTTCAAAATGCAGGGAAAATACACAGGTAGATCAGGGATGAAATCTTTAGTATATAAGAGAAGCCATTCCAGATCAGCAGAACAGCTTGCTTACGCTATTATTCCATCTGACAATGGCTGTTACCAGATGCTTTAGAGGAAAGTGCAAGAAACCCTGCAGTGAGCACTTATGAAATACTCTGCCCATAGAGGAAATTTCTTGTTAATCTCTGTCAGTGATGATTGGTTTATATCCTAGGGCATGGTGGCTTGAAGGTTAAGTATAAAATAACTTTAGGACTAATATGACTCGTACTACTGTAAAAGAAACTGTGTTTTCCTGAGATAGTTTAGTTTATAATGTGCTAACAGGTGCTGCAGGATGTTAAGCAAATTCCTTAGAATGTTTTGGTATTTATTGTAGAGACTGGATAATGAAGGAGATCTGGAATAAACACAAAGGTTGAGGTCTGTGTGATTTACAGAGAATTCATGAAAACAGGCATATTTTTTATTATTAGTTTTTGCAATCTTACATACATTTGTTGATAATATGGAAAATCCCACCTAATTTTGGTACAGTTATCAAAAACATTAAAATACTAGATTTTACATGAATAATGCTTTCTGTTCTCTGGATGCATTTCTGAATTCTGTGAAATGATTGTTTTACTATTCCTTCTAGTCTACAGGCAGACTGAATTTTCTCATTTTAAAAGAAAAGAGAGAAGAAAAAATCTTCAAGCTTCCTTTACATATCACGAAAGGACAAAAAGGCATACATCCTAACACCTCCTTCCTCCCCCCCGCTTCATTGAGACATTTTCATAAAAAAAAAGTAAGCCTCTAAATAATTTTGACTGCCTAATCTACACAGGGTCATGAGATCTCTTCTAGATGTAGCAGTGTTGAATGAGGATGTCACTGTGCTCAGCTCTCCAAACTATAATCTGCCAGTTGGAAGTTGCCATTCCCACAGTTCTGCCGGACAAAGCAGTCTGAGAGCTTTGCCTTATCCACTTCAGGCAAAGTCAGTTCCCTTTTCAGACTGCTTTCGTCAGCTGATTAATACTACTGAGACTCCTTATGGGGTTCTCATATGATCTGTTATGCCAAGAAGCTGAAGAAGTGGCAGGCTCTTGGGAACAGACAAGAGGAAACTCTTAGGGTTGCTCATAACTTCAGTTGTCAGTGTTCTTTGCTGGATGAACATCTGCCTTCAGCCTACAAACAAGCTCTGTGTAAGCACCCTGCTAAGAACACTGCTATTTAATGCCTGTGTTTTTGTGCACCACTCATGAACTTTTCATCTCCTTGCTAGCCTGCTTATCTTAATCTTGCTGAATATCTTGAACTTAACCCACTTCTGTATAGTTGAGGTTCTGAATGACTTCAGTGCAGTTTTTCAGACTAAAAATTGCACAGCATACAAAAGCAGAAAAAGAAGGAAAACAAACAACTAACAAACCAAAAAATCCCCAATTTTTTAATGATAGCAAAAATATTCAAAATTACTGACAACTTTCTTTATACTCACTTTAGATTTAAAATTTTAGATTTTAAAATTGCAGAGTTCTTTTCCTCTTCTTTATAATACATTGTGTTTCATTTATATATCTGAAAGGATTGTGGAGGAAGGTGTAAATTAGGTAATGTCTGAAACCATTAAACTGTTTCCGCAGGGACATTCAGTGTTCAGTAAGACTTCCCCAATTGTTGCCTAACGTAGTAATCACAATGCAGGTTCATATAGTCATGAAGAATCACAGAACGGTTAGAGTTGGAAAAAACCTTAAAAGATCATCTAGTTCTAAATCCCCTGCCATGGGCAGGGACACCTTCTACTAGGCAAGGTTGCTCAAAACTCCATCTAGCCTGGCCTTGAACACTTCAAGGGATGGCCATCCACAATCTTTCTAATGGTGTAGTGGAAGGTTCCCTGCCTGTGGCAGGGGAGTTAGAACTAGATGATCATTAAGATTTCTTCTAATGTAAACCGTTCTATGAATCTATGATTCTATGAATTTTGTTCCAGTTGATTTAAAGGGGTATGGGCTCTGCATTATTTGTTCTTACTCCTTCTACTTAGTAGCAGAGTCTTGAAATCAGAACACCCACATGCTTCTCTGGTCCATATTGCCCAAAGTTCAGAAAAGCAAGAATTGATGCAGAAAATGTTTGATTTTGAGAATGGATAGAAAAAAAATCTGTGAAGAAAAAGGAGTTCAAGAGTGTAAATAAATTTATACCACTGTATTTTAGAAAATCTTAGCAATTTATAACAACTTAAAATAGCATCAAAAGTAGTTTTCAGATCAGCATAGGCAACATAGCAGAGCTGCAATGTGCTCTCTGTGTATGTTGCTAACTGAGCAAAGTTGACAGAGTCTCTGTGCAATAGTATAGACCAGATTTCCTCAAATCATTCACTTGAGGACAAACAAGGTAAGCAATCTGAATTTTATTTCTAGTCAGCGCCTCAGTGCTGCTTGGGATAGTAGCTTCCTTCAGATGTCTCATGTTGTCAGGCTGGTATTGATTTAAGGGCTCTGGGTGTTACTGAAACAAAGCATGTTGTAACATCCTTCTGTGAAGAAATAGCCTCAAAGCATCTGGGTATCAATACCTGTATTAACTGTGTGACAGAATATAAAAGGATGAATTCTAACATGCATTGTCAGGCTAATGACGGAGCTACATCATCTCTAAGTGCCAGTGGTGTAGTTCCGAAGTGTGGATTATTCCTACATCAACTGAATATTGACCCACACTGTGTAAAGCTACCCTGATATGAGATAGTTTTGGTCTAGCATCTGAGAAAAACCTTAGAAACCATACTCTTTCATAATTTTTGCTTCTAAACAGGTACTGGTAAAATGTTTAGAAATTCATAACAAAAGTGGGGGTTTTTTTGTGAAATGTATGCAAATTACTGTGAATTTCATTAACTGCAACCTCTCCTGGGAAATCTGTGGAAGCCTGACAATACCAGGCGACATTAACTGCTTCTTTAAAGGCCAGACATAGTGCTTTATAGCTTTATTTTTTAATGCCAAAATGATAATTCATTGTACTCAAGAGAAAAATACCTAATAAGGTCCTGATTATTTTCAACTGTCAGACAGTATGTGAATACAGATTTCATGAAAGTTCTCCAGGAGTTGAAGAAAGCAGCTCAAGCAGCTTTTTTGGTTTAAACTCAAGCTTACCAACTGAAGTTCCTGGACTGATCAAAACTACTTTGTTGTAAAACAAGGTCCCTGGAGATGCGCCTAGAAACAGATTGCAGAAAAATGCAGATTACAGGATGCATGGGCAATACCCCCTATTTCATATAGATTGTTAGGTAAAGATGTCTTCAGACTGCCACAAATGATAATGGTGTTCCTTGCAAATTGCAGTAGATATTTAGTTTGAGTAAAAGATGGCTTCCCCAAGATTCTCTAGCAGAAATTCTTTTGCAGAGTAATCCTTGTTCTTATTTTAGTAAGTTTATTTTTTATCAAGTTATTATGTCAAAGATCAAAGGCAAACCCTTTGTGAAACACAAGTGACGAGCATAAATATAGGAACACACACCAAGATTTAAGTAGACGGGTATTCTGGCAGTGGCCCATAGATAAAGCTTTGGGAGAGAATAACAGAACAGGCCAAGCAGAAAGTAAAATTTTCTTGCTATGGCTTCTGACTTCTGTCAAACCATAACTCAAGGACTTTGTGAGTAGGAAACTTTTTTTTTTGTGTGTGTGTGTGTTATATAATAGCCTTGGAAGATTTTTTTCTTCCATAAATTTTTTCTAATTGCTTCTTAACCCACCTAAGCTTTTGACATCTCTAACATCCTGCAACTGTGAGTTCTACAGTTTAATTATGTGCTTTGTGAAAAGTGTTTCCTTTTGTTTGCTTTAAGCTTGCCACTTGATAATTAAGTCTCCTAAGTTCCTTCATGGTGGGAATGAGGGAAAAGTTCTCTGTATACTTTCTCTATTCAAGTCAATATTTTATAAGTATTCATCATATAAATCTCATGGGCATTTCTTTTCCACCTAGAGTTTTTCATCTCTCCGCTTTAAATAACAACTTTTTATCCTCCTAGGAACACTTTTCTGTACCTTCTTTAGTTCTCCAGAGTCCCTTTTCAGATGTGGGGAAGTAGAACTGCATTCAATACTCAACAAGACTTATTTTGTATTCCTTACCCAACTATGTTTACCATTCAGTTGCTTTCATGATTTCTCATGAGTATTGAGCTGAAGCTTGTATAGATGTGTTAAAGACTCACAAAACTCTGCTTTAAGTGAACATGGCTAATTTAGTAAAAGTTGATTTGTATTAATGGATGTTAGTATTTCTCAGATATTTTCTTGTCCAAACACTCCTTATTACGATAACCTTCTGTAGCTCATTGCAGCTGTCTTTTGTTTTGATAACCCTAAATAATTTAGCATTGTCAGCAAAATTTGTCATCTGTTCATCAGTACCCTCAGGTCCTGCATATAAACTCTGAATAGAAGAGATATCCACATTCTTGTCGGTATTTTTTAGGAAACTCCCTTCATGGAAGAATTATGTTTTTTTTAAAGTTGTTATTCTTTATGTTTTATCACTTAACAAATCAAGAATTTTCCTATTATTCCAAGTACCATACTGTCTATTAGATCCCTTGCTGAGGAACATTTTTAAAACCTTTCTACAAATTCAAGTACATTATGTCAGCCACAGCTCCCATGCTACTATGCTCTTTGATTTTTCAAAGAGCTCCAGTAGCTTTGTGAGGCACAGGAATACAATACAAAAGCTGAGTTAACTCTTCTCATTATATCAGATCTATCCATAGGTTTACCATTTTTTTACATTTTTGTGCTTTCTTTTTTTTTTTTTTTTTTTCTTCTTGATAAACTCAGATTTACTCAGGCATATTTTCTTCTAAACTAACTGAAACCTGTCAGTAGAAATGGCTTACTTTTGTAACCATTAATTCTCTCAGCCCTGAGATGGCTTTCAGTAGCATTAATCATCTGGCAATTTCATATTTGACTTTCTTTAACTCATAGGTGAATATCATGTTGTTATGGTGATTTGTTACTATTGATTTTATTGATTTGTTCTCATGACAAAAAGGTGAGGAACGCATTCTTTTGTGTGATGGTGGACTTTATTAGGACTATACTTCTGGTATATATAGTTGTACTGACAGCTCTTAACTTAAATACTAGTGTGTTTGAATTCAGGTTTTATTTTCCTGCTGCTGGAACTACACAGTGTTATTTATGCATTTTCTCCAATTCTTTGGAGGCATAAAATTAAGATCTGAGGTATGATGCCAGAGCTGTTTATTTAGAGATGCAATCTAATTTTATAATAATTGTTAAAATCATACTAAAAGCTAGATTTAATTTTATAGGAAATATGCTTCCAAGTATTTATATGCCAAATGAATATTCTTTATCTTAGAGTTCCATTTTAGTCCAATGAAGTAAAATTAAACATATGATTTAAATGGTTTGGAGACCTATGTCTTCTCTGTACTCTGTTTCCTTGTCCTGTAGGCCATTTATAGGAAAGATTAGTACTAACATAAGCAATTCAATAAAGTTTTACACAGAGAAACTAAATGTTCTAATCTTATTTATGTAGATGGAGGCTTTTTTTCACTGATGCTCAAACTGTTTCTTAACACCATCACAGCCACCTCATTCACCCATAGATGAACATTCTCCAATAGTGATTACTAACTGTAGAGACGTATTGGAAACTTCCCCACAGACCAAATCTGGCACATCTGGACACTCTCCCACCTCTTGGAGATTAAAAACCTCCTGCTTTTCTGTACTGAAATGTCCGTTCCGTTTCACTATTTCTGTGATGATTTAACTGTCCAGTGTTCTCTGTGCCGTTGTCCAGGGGGGTTGCAGGCACAGTATATGATATATGCAGAAAATCAGAAAATCTGTATGCAAATCTTGCTATTACCATGAATAGGGACAAAGGCAATTATTCATGTTGCATTTTAGTAGCATAAGTCAGAGAAATAGCATAAGCTGCTCTAAAAGCCTTTTTTATATGTAGTTTCATCAGTCAGTGAAATAATGAGGAAATGCCCTTTGGAAAATGGCGAATTTATATGTAATTTACAGTATTACAGGGCCTAATGATGCCTTCTTTTGATATTCATTTTGGTATGATATTCAGGTTCTATGATTACACTGTAAACAGTACACAAGTTATTGTATTGTCCTGACCAAGAATTCCGTGAGCATATTTTCTTCCAGCCTTGTTTGGAGATTGTAAACTTAAGCTTGAAGTTGACTTGTTCTTTCTGGGACATCAAATTAAAGGAGCTCAAGTGTGAACCCTTTCCAGCGTAAGCTGACAAAGGGGAAAAAAGGCCCACAGCTGTTTGAGATCTGTGTAGAAGATCTTGAGGGAAATGAGTTGATCCTTCAAATTTTGTGTGGCTTTCAGATGTTCATAGCTGAAAGCCAGAGAGCCGGAGTGCAAGGAAGGAGCTCTGTAAATAATTCTGAGCTGTGCAACAGCCAGGTATGCTGGAAGATCTGGGCCCAGTGCATTAACAAACATTTCTCTGGAGCGTTGTTTTTCGATACATGGAAGTTATAAATAATCAGTCATAAAATAATATGACTGCTTAATGTTAGAATTTTATTTAAAGAATTGAAAATAAGATCTGATGCATTCTTGTGAAGATTGACACCTTAAATATTTTCATTTACACAAAGTATTTTTTGAACACAGAAGATGTTTATTGCTGTTGAAATCTTCGGAATATATAAACTTTTGTATATATTTTTTTTCCAAATATAACGTTTGTTAATTCACATTTTTAATGAATTGTATGATAAAAGCTTTGATTCAATGGTATAGAATGTGCTTGTAATTTTGCCAAAAATGCAAAAATGCCCCAAGTAATTTTTCTTTAGAATACTGAATATTTATTATGTGTTGGAAGCATAATTTTCCCCCTTCTTTCATGTACAGTTACAGTCACTATGGAAGACAAATTAATTTTAAACTTTGGGGGAAAAATCTCTACCTTTTTTAGTTATTGTAAAACTTTTGTTTTTGATATCTAATCCTGTGGTAGTATCTCACAAACGTGATTATTGTGTTTATAAAGTGGTACAACCAACTTTCAAGGATCAGTAGATTCCTAATGGTAGCAGTTTTCTTCCAGGGTTTGCTGTTTTAAACTTTTAAGGTCTGTAAACTGATCATATCATAATATTTGTTTCATTTTGCTGGTGTTGGTGGATTTACTATCTCTTAGAAGCAAATGTGACATAAATGTATTATATGCTAACATAATACCTTTACTAATATTACTGTCTATTGATATTTTCCATGATTGTTACATTAAATTTGAAAAATAAAGCTTTCTGCAAGCAGGACAAGACCTAAACAGCTGTGACTGTGTTAAGTGTTTCTAAAAATGATCACAGTGCATTGTTATTTCTTTTTTGCTTCAAATAGTCTTAGGCCTATAAAACCCAGTATGTCAAATTTGTCATGAAATAATTTGGGACTTAAGGGGATGTGTGGCTCAGGGTTATGAGTTACAGAAATGAGAATTTTATTGACATTGGAAAATGGCCACACTGATTCAGAAAGCTGTATTATCTTTCTCAATCTGAAATAACTTAAAATATTTTGCTAGCATTTCACTTCAAAGTGTTCAGAATGGCCTGCAATGGCTGCAAGTGATGACCATTAAAAATAATGGATGCATCTTGTGGTATTTTGTCTATCTGTGTGCGCACATAAGAAATAAGAATCTCCAGAGTGCTAAACATTACTTTACCAAATAACTTTTATTATTATTACTACAGACATGCTTAAAACAGGCAGCATACAAAGCTTAAGTTAATGTCTACAATAAGCTCATTAAAAAAAAAAAAAAAAAAGAAATTTACTGTACTTTCATGGAAACGGACAATGCTGTGACATTGGCAAGTCCGTGACAATGAAGAAGTCAAAACACACTTCCCTAATACAGATTTATTTGAGATTTTTTTGTAGATACCAGTGGAGTTCTTGATCTAGAAAAGCCTTTTTATGTAGACTTTCTTGTCTTTAAGCAAACATTTAAATATTTTTCTGACTTACCACTATTGAGAACTTTTATTTAGGATGCTTTTCTGCAGTTATGTGCAGAGACAGGTATGTGTGGTGCTAATAGCATGGCTATCCTGTTTGGGAATCTGTTTAGCTATGCTCCTCTTCTGGGTTTCCTGCTCATCCTAGACCAGGACTGGGATATGGCTGAATGTGCACCTTCGCTGAGAGTTTAGAAACAATCTTGGAATTGATCATTTTTGATCACTTTGATTTTAAAATGTATTCTAAAGAGCAGCTGTAAATTACCTTTTTATTCAAGTATGGCTCAAAATTGCTTCAGGCTAAAGTGGTTTAATGTTCTAGTAAGATACAGGCAAATAATGTTTGACAGAGTTAATAGAAACAGTTTTAAACCTAAGTTAGAACCTTCTCCTGGGCTCAGAATTAAATACAGCTCAAGTGTAGTTTGCTCTCATCCACAACGGCTAGTTAAACATTGTAATAATCATTTTGTTCTGGAGACACCTCTTGTAACATGTTTTAATATATATATATCTGACTTGCAGTATCGGTCAGAAAGCAACTTCTGTTGCCAGTTATTTCTTTTCTAATGTGCAGTAACACAGCAGAAGCAATTCAGTGAATCACAAAAGTAGCTTCAGGGAGCCCATAGGCCATAGAACTAATTTCAGCCTGTGAGTAAATAAAAGATGTGAAAATACAGTTCCCACTTTCTCAGTGGAATCAGAATGACAAGGTCAATAGACACGGATTACTGAACTGTACACATTTACGATATTGGTACTTGTACCACATGGAGTATAAATATACAGATTCTTCCCACCCTGCCAGTATAATGAGAATTATGTTATTTATGAAACAGTGATATTATACTTCAGAGAAAAACAACATAATTTGCTTTTGTTTTAATATGCAAATAATTTTTGTGACTCCAATGAACAAAATTTGTAATTTATTCTGGTAATGGCCATAAAAATTGCTTTTTATTTTCTGATTCAGTCTGAGAAAAATATCAGGATTTGTGGTAAGATTTCCATCATGAAAGTAAGAAATAAAATATTCTATTGATTTCCCCATTTTTTTCTCTGTTTCAGTGGTAGTTTATATACAAAAATAGTTGACAACATTAGAAACAAATGGAAGAAAAAAAAAAAAAGGCCAAGAAATTAAATGAAAAACTCAGGGTTTGGAGTTCTGGTGCCAGTGGCTGTCTGAGTGATGACAGTTAGCTGGCACATGTAGAAATATTTTCTTTGGTGGCCATTTTCCAGGTATATAAGATTAGAATAGCTTTCATTTTGCTAAACGAAGAATTCTAATATTGATGTAGTTTGTAACAGTACATCTAATGTAATACAGCTGGAGCCACGAGATTTGCAGTTGGACTGAATTTTGTCTTGGGTTATCAAATCGTTCCGTTCCTACATAAATGAGTCTATTCTGCTTGGTGAGAGAGCAATCCTTTCATCCTCTTCACAGCTCCCAAACAAAGAGAAAATGTTTCTGTGCAGCAAAAAGAACACACAAAAGCCATCCAGGCAAATTAGTTCATAGAACTCCTGCATATTTACTGACAGTGACTTCTGTTATTATTGTATCTAGGCAATTAAGAGACACAGCCCTACTGTCTCCTTCCTTGCCCCACTTGCCTTGCTATCTGTGTAGACACTGACATCTGTGCAAGGTCAAAGAGCAGTGAAATCAAGAAATTAGACTGTAATAAGTTATAACCTCTACATTTGACCTGTATTGCCTAAGTGCTTGATAATGTCATTTAATTGCATTTCTCTGGTGAAAACTTGTGGCAGGACAACTGATTAGAATTGACTATCTTGGAAATCAATCTTTAGAGCTTATGAGACACCTTTTGATGGATTTGAAATTAAAATCTATCCCATCACAGTGTACATATACATATATCAAACACTTTGTCTCATCATCAATTGACTTAATTAATATTTTGCTCCTGCCTCACTGGATAAAGATTCTCTGCAGCTTAGTAAGAGAGGAGCTCTTGTCTGTATAATGTCTGCCTGATTTACTACCGAAGTGGGTAGATTTGCCATGTCTGAAGGAGAAATCCAGTGGAATGGAAAACAAATCTTCACAGTTGAAGAAAAAGAATATGTTGCTTTGAAAAAATGAACGCTAACTATCCTTAAATTTTTGCAATGGAAAGTGAGCCAATTAAACCGGAATTCTCACATATTAATTTTCATTTTCTAGAACACGTCATATTTGTTTGGAAAACATTCAATCTTGTGCTCCTGGTTATACCTAAATCCAAGAAGCTTCTGCCTTAAAAATATATAGTGCTATCTAAGCTCCAGTACTGTGAGAAAAAGAGATGTAGTTATACTGGGATAGGCATTTGGTGTAATGGATGCTTTTACCTACCTTTTCTCATTTCCCTATTTGTTAATTGGATATTATAATCCTCTTTTCTCACAGGACTCTGCGACAATACATTAATTAAGGTTTGGAAAGTATTCAGATTCTAGAGTACTGAGACCCTGACTGAAGAGCCCCTGGGAAAATGAGTGATTGGGTCCACAAGGAGGATTTGAATACTGTCCAATAAATAAGGCCTACAGATACATATTGAAAAGCACAGAGAAAGTATTGAAGAATGGCATGTCGAGTAACCACTGTCTCTCTGTCCTGTGCAAAGTTATAGTATGTGATTCCAATCCATATAAGACATAGCAGATTTGTAACTTCCAGACAGGGATCCCTGTGTGTGAGTTTGTGTGAAAATGTAAGCTCACAACTGTTGATAAACAGTTTAAATAATTTTTTGAAAATAGGCAAACAAAGGAACAGAAACCTTAGCTGAACTCTTAAAGGTACAAAGGCAGAAAAAAGACAATATCAAAGTGGGAATAAAAAAACCCCCGAACAACCAAACTGCTCTTAAATTGTCTTCCTAGATTTTTGTGGTTATATGATGATGATGACTTCCTCTTTTTTGTTTGTTTGTTTGTTGTTTGGTTTTTTCTTTTGTCACTTTTGTTTTATTTGGTTTGTTTTCTTCTGTATCTGTGTGGAAGACTATCAGAAATAATAAAAGAAATGGATTCTTGTGGGTTCTCACTCATGAAACTGTTAGGCAGTTACTGAAGTTTAAGCATGTGAGTGATCTGCAAGGCTTCAACAGAACCACGTGCATGTTTAAGCTTAAAAATATTTCTTTGTGATTTAATGTTTCCTTGTAGATGACACCCAGTAAAACCTACATGCTCAGATGAAGAACGATTTAAACTAATATGATATTCCACAAAGTGGTGTGAGTTTCCTTGTATGGCCTTTATGGAGGAAAAGAGCCTTTAACTGTGTTTCTAAGAGCTGCACCGCACAAGTAAAACAGTTCCCAAACAAAATCTGTTTGCTCATGCAATGCCATAAGCTTCTTCTCAGTTTCCTTTGCAGCCCAGGGAAAAGTCACTTGAATTTCACACAGTAACAGAATTGCTTTACTCCTATGTAGTATCAAATATGTGATCTTCAAGTAATTAGTTATACAATGTGAGATGACTTCTACTGTTTGTCAGCAGATTAACTATGTTATTTTTTAAATATACTGAAGTTGATTCTTTTGTCACTGATTTGACAGAAAAACTTCCAAATATTATAAAGATTACAAAGTGACAAATAGTATCAAATGCAGTTATGGTGTATGTTGTTCAGCTGTATCGAATTCAATAACAGATTGACTGCTATGGGGAGTGATAGGAGCTCTATATTGAGCATTTACAATTATTTGAGAAATTATAGGATATGGGTTTTGTGAGAATGACAATTACCTAACAAGTCATTTGAGTAATTCAGTAAAACCTAATCTTTTAGTTTGAATAAGTCACACACGAAATCAATGCTTGTAAGATGATCATGAGCCCTATTTTGCTATTGCCTACTATGTACACTAGACAGAAAAGATACACAACACTGTTATCAGTGAAACAGAAAATTTATAGTGTTTTATTCAACTGTTCTTGAACTCTTAAGAGGGAACAGTTGTGTCAATACCTTTATTGGAATTATGGGATGGATTTTCAACACACCATAATTAAAAAATGAAAACATAAATACATTTGTAGATAGAGATACATTCTAAGTCCTGCAGAGCTTCCTCAAGATGATGGGATCAAAAAAGAGAAGGGGTTGTCCTCTGCCCTTAAGCATAAACGGAATGAAGATGTCAGCTCACATTCTGCCTTTGCCGTGGCTCCAGATACAGAACAACAGCACTGTGGCTAGGCTTTCAATCTCTGTTTTTATAAGTGTCAACTTTTGTTTCAAATGCACCAGTTCTTATTTTTGCTTTCCCATTCACCCATGATAGTTCACCAGCCAGTTTAAGAAAAAACAATGTTAAGAATTCATGCCTTGGTGATATGAACACCTGAGCTCCCTTGTGTGTTTCAATGCAGGAGCTAACGAGTGAAGACGGGTGATTTGTAGTGTAGATAATACACAGTTGGGTACCCCAGACGTGTGTCTATTCCTTTGTCAATGATGTTAACAAAAGGTAGGCATGCTGAGTAGTCAAACAGTGATATAAAATATTTGTTGAATGGAGAGTTTTACTGGAAATAAATTTTTATTTTTGCTCTTCTAATATATTAGTAAAATGATCAGGTAGATAAAAATCATAGCCGAGTGGCACCTTTCTTATGAAGCTTAAAAATTAATTGTTTTTAATTGAAAATGGAAGACCTAATCTTTCTTTCATTCACATTAGGTTATGTTTAGCTTTCTCTGAAAATGTCTGTGCACCTGAATTTGTCAAGGCTGTATTTTTTTTTTTTTTTTAATATAAGTAAGACTTAAGCCCTGAGTTGTGGAGATTAGTGGATTTATGTGGGATGAATAGAACATTTTTTTTAATCAAAACAAACAAACAAATCCGATGTCCCATCAACTGTTACAGAGGAGAGGAAAAAGGAAAATGTAGGAATGACTGTAAAATACTACTGTAAGAAGACCAAAACCCCATAAATGCCCCAACAATGACACAAGTCTGTGTAGTCTAGAAGCAGCACTGCTTAAAGAGCAATTCAAAAGATAAAACATTTTTCCCTGTTCTTGATATTCAGAAGGGAAATTTATAAAACGTGATTTCAGATTGAATATTTCATTGGCATTGTTTCTACCCTTTTATCATTCAGGCAGCATTTGTTTCCTTGTGTTTTCAATAAAATGCAAGTCCATGGAAACCAGAAACATCACTGTGTCAGATTAAAAATTGTTGAATAAAAGACTTTGTGTCTTACACAAGATAAGAACAAGGAGTGAATTAGCTAACTGCAGGGAAGGTCTAAAGTGTCATCAATTAATCTCTTAAGATTTTGATTATTTTTATGATTTGGGATAACATTTTTCTTCTAGTTTTCAATAGAAGGTTTGTTTAACACAGAACACGATATGATACTCATACTGCATTTCCAGTCTTATACACCAATTGTAATCACCATGTGATGAAAGTGCATGGCTTGTTAGGCTTTTTTGAGGATAGAGGAAAGAAAACAAACTGTTATAAGAAATAATTTAGAAGGCTGATAGGACTAGCTCTCTAGGTAGGAATAATACACAATACACAATTGAGACCCATATGCAAAGAAAGGACACCGAGAAAAAAATAAAGCTGAGAATTCCGGAGCAAATTTTAGTGTATCTATCACCACTATTTCCTTCATGTTGCTTGTTTGTGGTTCAGGAAAAGCACCCTATAGGAAGCTGAAAACTTTATCACTGTGAACTTTATCACAAATGTTCTGAAAGTCAAAATCCTCATTGCTTTGAAGGGCTAACTACCTTTAGCTAAAACAACAGTAGATCACTTAGGGAAATATTTGTGATATTTACATATGCTTTTAATAGACGAATGCATTGTCCATGAATGGTTATGGCTATATATGGCTATGTCAGTGAATTCCTAATGACAAGTTGTTTTGACCATGTTAGAAGTGACTTCAGATTTGAAAGGTGGTACATATGCTGTATCTAAAAATACTGGACCTTTCTTAACCAATCTTTTCTCTTTCTAACTACGTGTCTGCAAGGCTTTGTATTGCTGACTGCTCTTCTAGTCTTTAGGCTTCTAGAGGGCTTGGTGGACCTTGTAAAAGAAATGAAAATGTATTGTTTTCCCATCCAGGCTGCAATCTGTGGTATTGTTCACTTTAGAGCTCCACCTGAGTGAACATGAGGAACAAATGAGGACCAGTTTCTTCTTTTACTTAGTAGAAAAGAGTTGAGGGCATCTAAGCAATGAACACTTTATAGCAATGATCTTTTACACATACCACCAGGGTTTGGTATGCTTCCAAGCTCTTGTCTGCAACATCAGTTCTGCAAGAGCTATTGGAACTGGAGTCTGTGAAGATGTTGCGATGAAAATTACCTGGCTCATAAGCCTTTTCAGGGTGTACATTTTAAAAACAATTTGTTCCTAACAAGCCAGATTATATTCTCAACAAAAAAAAGAAAAAAGCATTGCCCCAAGAATGGGCAAATGTACTACAGAAGCAATATAAGTATCGTGAATACGCAGGACCCAATCGACAGCATAAACTGCACTATTTTTGTAAAAAAACCCTCTAAAGCTTGAATAGAAATGAAGTGATTCTACTAGAGAGTGGCTACTGGTACCAACAGATTATTTTACTTAAGGAAACCCACATTTTACATTTTGTGCAAAATCCCTGTGCTTTCAGATTTGCACAGAGTCCCATCAAATATACATGAAGACCCTCCTGTGAAATCAGTTCATTAATCTGGAAAAGCACATGTCCTCCTTTGTTCTTGTTAAAATCTAGTTCCTTTCCTCTCCTGAAAGCCCTGGATTTTTTTAAAGCTGTATCTTTAAGGAGGAGGACTAGCCACAGATGTTGATTCACATTGAATCTGAAAGATGGGATTCTGGACAGCACCCCTAGCACCATGCTGGGACATGGAATCTTCAGCTCATCTCTGACTCAGAGGGAAGCAAGTCAATTACTGAGTCGCCAGCACTACCTCCTGCACTGTCTGGTTTTGCTTTGAAGAGGTCTCCTCTTCAGTGCCTGGTATTGCTCACCTTATGAAATCTGACAGGATCACAGACTAGGATAGTGCAGCTACAGGCCTGTTTTGCATTACTTAAGCGGTGCGGTGGACATAAAGTTTCCAGCCACAGCAGGGGATTTTCAGAGGTATTTTGAACTCAACTCTCATGGAAAATCAAGAAGACTGTCAATGCACTTATGTAATTTCGCTTACATAATGTCAATAAATAATATTTCTGTGAGTAGGTGTGGTCTTAAAATAGCATCAGAGAGTTTTTCAGAAAACTTCACTTGCATCAATGCTGCCCCATTAGTAAAAGGCAAATCTCTTGAACTACTCTCTGGTTATGACTTTGCCAAATTAATTTCATTAATTCCTATTATTTGGATTCAAATTTCTCTTGAGATAGCATCTAATTACAAAGTTGGTTGTCTAAAATAAAGTTTCCCAAATTCCTCCTTTGGTGTGGTAGCATTGCTATGCAAACAATTTTGTTAGAGGGTTTATGTCTCATCAGAGTGCAGTCCTTTAAACAGCAATACTATGCTGTTGAGAAAAATGTGAAGTAATGATTATGGATTATGGTAGGCACTTGATCCAAGAAGAAACATTTTAAAATATTAAATTCCAAAATATCATTGAGTGCATTGATGATTCAGTATCAGTCGACACAGTTCAAGTGTTAGTATGGAAGACTTATGGTTATTCAATACTTCTTTTGGAGTGCTAAGTTTTGATTCTGAAAGATGCAAGACATAAAGGTTAAATTCATAAGGTGTATTCACATTTGTTCTTTACTAGTTAGTAAACTCACAAGCTTTGAATCTGCTAGTCATGACAGTACAGAGCATTTCATCAGAAGCTTGTGAAATATATATAATTAGAAGGCCAGACGGTACATGTGTCACAGCTGCATGTCTAAAATGAACAAATGCATATCTGATAGGTGTACATTTGCAAAAAGGATCTTTGAGTACATGTTTAAATCAGAGTAAAAATGTAACTCTGAACTCTTTGCTCTCAGTATCTGTAGTTCCACTCTGTTCTCATTGATGTTGAAGATGCTCTGGTGTTTAATCAAGCCCAGGGTTGCAAGGCATGCCTTCAGTTTTAATTTCTAACAGTAGTACTTTAGTGTGACAAGTCTACTGCAAAGCATTATACATTTTTTTACCAATTTTGTGAACACTATGGGGGTGGGTTTACATCAAAAATGTCTTTAGTACATGGATACTGACAAGTGACAGTTCTAGGTCAATACTGAGGGAAGTGGGAAGGTTGCTTGCCTTAGTTGTGTTATTGAAGTAAATAGGAGGCAGAGCACCTTTGAAAATGGTCCTTTTATATTGCATTTGTTTGTCTATGATTACTGGGAATTATAGAAGAACTGTCATGCGATTTCACCTTTGCTATAATTTTAGGTTCTTTATTCTTCAGCTTGTGTTTAGATGAATTTTTCTGTGCACCATTTGACACTGTGTTTCTCTACTTCACCTGTCAAATCTAGATACTTTTCTATTCATTAAAAATGTTCAGTAATAGGAACCATAGTCTTCTGGGTGCTGTCACAGTTCTTGAAGGAAGCAAAAAGGCTAGCAAGAGACACTATCACCATGCTTTATACTAAATTGGATCTTTATTTTGCTGTTCTAGATACTCACAGATTTTTGCAAAAAAGTAGGATTAAAGTGTGCATTTGAATTTTCTAGATCGGTTGTTAACACTGTTTCACCAGTAACACAACAGATTTCCCAAACCAGGTACTCTGCAGTGGTTTCTTTCCTCTATGCTTTCTAGTTAGCTCCTATTTGGAATAATTTTTCCTTTTCTTTTTTTTTATTTTTTTTTCCCCAGTGTCATTACCTGTAGATGTATAACACACTAAAAATATGGGTTGTCTCAATATATTGGCTCTCCATTACGTCTTTGTGTCCATTGGTGAGTGATCACATAAGTACATTGCTGTCTGCTCACTTCTCAGAGTCCTAAATGTGCAAATTTTGATAAAGTCTTAAACCTTTACGAAATATTGACCTCTGTGAAATATCTGTCTGATGTCTGTCTGTATCAAAAGAATTGGGCAAATTTAATTCTCAGAACACTTCAGTAACTTTGGATAAGTTAGCACCAACCTAATTTGGCTAACACTATGCATAGTAAATATTCAAAACTCTTTCTATATTTGCAGGCATGAGTCTAGAATACTATTTTGACTCCTAACTTGCTACATTGATTTCATAAACCCTGTTATGAAATGTTTCTTTTCTGTTCATCATTCTGGTCTCCGTACCTTATTGACCTATGACTGGTATTTTCCATACCCTTCAAATGTGGACCACAAAACTAACCGTAGAGGTAGTCTGGTCTGCTAAATTGCATCAGAGGTGGAACTTTTCCTGCTTCTACTTGATGTTCTTCAGGTTATGCTCAGGAAGTACATGCTCTTTAAGGTCTCTTCCAAACCAAATGATTTTTGTGATTCTATGATTGAAACGACTGTTGTGGTATAGCTTGTATTCTTAGTTTCCAGACAGGGAACTTTGAATCTGGCTGCTTTTAGATTTCTTTAGTGAGATAATCCAGCTCATTGTTTTTGAGCCACTGTACAGTCAAAAATTCTGCTTCACTTATTTTAGGTTTGAAACAATTTTGAAAATTTTTACACAATTTCCATTAAATAGTATTTAATTTTTGACAGAAAATTCTAAATAATTCTGTTCAGTGAGCATCTTTTGCTAGTTTTTGGTCAGGGTAAAAATAATAAAGCCATGTGCATTGTTGACTAGTGCATGTCAGCTGCAGAACTCAAATAAAGATAATATCGTGTGACACAGTAATACTAATTGTTTTCACTGGCAAACACAAACACAAAACCAATTGCAGCAAACACAAAATTTGTGTATCAATAATTAGCTGGAAAATAAGATGCTGATTTTGATGAAGTTACACCAACATTAAGATAAAAAAAAAAGTGAGCAATATTAGTGTAAAATTGGTGGATAGAAGAAATTCAATATATAAATTATGTTTAATATGCATGATATCACTGAAGCAACTACTCCAGAAGAAATTCTGTCATATGAAGAGGAAAAAACCCCACTCCCCATACGTGACAACAGGAGTGATTTTAATTCTTCTCCTTGCTCTGCTAAAGGCTCCTAAAAAAAACCCAAAAGAACTCTATGCACGAATCAGAAGCCAAAGCAGAAATAAGATTAAGGAAAAGAAAAAGGCAATAAAATAGTAGTTAGGTTGGATAAACGAACATTATGTAGAAGACAATACAAAACGCACAGTCAGGGAGCAAAATCAAAGGTGCAGTCACCTGAAAAGCACATAAGGCTCATAGAAGTTATTTGTTTAAGCTTAGTTTTTTTTTAAATGGGTAGTTTCAAGATGTATGCATGGGCTGTCTGCATACTTTTGCACTAGAATATTTCTTATAATTCCAATCTCCACATAGTGTTGTTAAGTAGGAAGTTCAGGGTCCTAAACCTGTTTACCTTTCTTTAAAAAAAGAAAAATTTAAAATGCCTGCAACTATAGGCAGTGCTGTTTCACACTATATATACACATACATGTACATATAAGTATTACTAATGTTTAGATCACTTACCTAGAAGTAGAAATCTTGGAGAAATTTTCTGACTCAGTGTGAGGGATTAGCTGTTAATGTTTCCCTTCACAGTACACTAATCATCAAATTACAAGATAGTCTGAAGGAAAGCAGCCTCCAACGTATGAGTTGTTAAACCAATATACTGTCTTCACTTAGAACAATAATGGTTAGCAATATAGAGTGATCCTCCCATACTATATAATCTTTCCAATCTGGAAGACTGCATTTCAAATGTTGTATTTAGAACCACCAGTAAAAGTAAAATAATCTAAGTCTGTTTTGAACCAGTTGTCCCTTTTGGCCTCTAAGACGTCTTGTTGCAAAGGGTTCTACAACTAAACTACATGAATTAAGATTTGATTGATACACACACTATATTCTCATTGAAGTGATCCCTTGTTCTTTTAATGCAAGAAACACAGAGTCAGGATTAGGTCTTATTCTCTGTACTATATCATTCATTAGTAAATCTGTGTCAATGTACTTTGCTCCTGCCATTCTCTCTCTTCCAAGTTAAACTTGCCCAGATTATTTCATCTTCCTTTGTTCAGAATGTTACTAAACAGGAATAAGTGCACATTCGGGTATGCTATGTAGATGTGAAGGGAATTATCAGGCAGATACCAACTGACTTCTGAGTTTTTCTGAGACTGGTGGTCACCGAAATAGGGGCTTCAGGGGTTATTTTCTTAGACTTAATTAAAGAATATTCAGTTAAGTTTGGAATTGACACAGACCTTTCATATATTAGGACAAAAAAGCAATTAGAAGATTACTTTATGCCTGATGTTAGTTCTACTGTCCAGTGCAAATGTCGTCTTTTCTTGAGGTTTGCTAGTTTATTTTTCTCAAGTTTTCCCTAAGCATTTCAAATGAAAGCTGGAATGGTTGTTTACTGTTCTAACACTGGGGTTATTGCCCTGCAGTTTTCTACATATTGTTTCAAGATCTTTTTCCTTCCTTTCTGTTTTTCACCTAACTATTTTTATCCTTTGCTACTGCTGCAAGTCTTCATTAAGCTCTTTAAATCTCTTTTCCTTCTACAGAGTTCCTTTTGTTATGTTATATATAATGGGTCAAAATGATCTCTGGCACAGAGCCACGGTATTAAACCAGGAATTAATATGGAGCAGTACTCTTAGACTGAAAAAATGCTTACAGTGATTTGAACACCAAAGATAAGAGAGAGAAAGGAATATTTCTAAATTCTTTGCAAATGAAAGAGACAGGACTGCTGTTTAAGGGAGTTTCAACTGAGCACAGAAACAGACTGAATGCAATCAATCAAAAAAGATTTATTCAAGAGTCATAAATTAGGCTCTACCTTAGATTCCTTCCGTCTCCCTTTCTTATATATCATCTCTTGTCCTGACATTGAGTCTGAAGTATTTCCTCCAACCAGTAAAGAAAGACTTTCCAAACTCAAGAGTCCAATTAGGAAAAATGTTCCCCTGCCTTTCAGCATTGCATTATCTGAACCAGTTCCCTCCAGAGCACCATCTACAATGGAGGCATTTATAACTGAAAGTATCTCAGTAGGAAAGGGTACTTGCTTATTGTATGAAAAATTGAAAACTACAGACTGAAAACAGGCACAGCTTGAGTGCTGCAGTATACCTGCTTTGTGTCTGTTTTATGACTGAGGCAGTATTCAACAATTGTGAGGGAAAGACAGGGTAAAGATGGCCTGAAAAGTTTGGTAAAAAGTAAGAAAAGTGGTTCCAGACCAGCTGCTATGAGAAGGGTCCACAGTTACAAGTGCTCATTCCAGTTTTCAGTGAGGAATTATTTCAGCATCTTTTGTTTTAAGGATTCCCTTGGCTTTTAAATCTGCCTGCTTCACTGGCACTTCCAGTTCCTGCAAAAGCTCCTGTCCTGTGAGTTAGCTGGCATCTCCTCATCTGTAAGGGAACGTTTTAAAAAATAACAAACTTGAGCCTCTTTCCCTCCATTGTCAAGGTTTTGTCAACAATCACAAGAGGTAGAAACAATCTCAATTGCTTGTTCATCATGCTGTGATGAATGGGTCTCTTAGCTGTGCTGGCACAAATGTCTGTGCACCCACACTGACAGCTTGCAGCAAACTGATTTGGCTTTGAAAACACTTTTCTCTCTCTCCCTCTCTCTCTTCTCTCCCAAGTGTACTTTAAGCCAGAGCGATTGCCCAGATTTGCTCTCAGCAGAAGCACAGAAGTGGTTTTGCTGTAAGAACTGAAAGGCTAATATGGTGCACAAACAGGAGTAGGTAACATCAGAGGAGCCAGTATTTCTACAGAAACAGCCTGAGACACCAAGAATTGATGCTTTATAAATGTCAGCAAAGACTGGAAACACAGACCCCATGTATTTTAACTACATGACATATAATTTAACTCTGTTGGACATTGTGAGTGTATGCTGGAGAGATATCACTGTATATTTACCCTGTTTTCAGAGACAGGTTTCTACGCTTGATAGACATATGCCGTCATCGTTCCTGAGTGCCTTATATGTCCTTCTTTAAACATGGTATTTCTGTCTAATCTTCAATTAAAACAACTAGGCAAGATCTGACACTGTTATTTCCTTTCAGTTTTTCTATGTTATTGGTATTCTCCACCGTTTCCATCACTGTGAGTTCATTTGTTTGCTTTGTGACAGCTGATGTCAAGCTGATCTGTATTTATCATCTCACCTTCAATATTTGCTGGGATGTGCCACAATTAGAGCAGCTGACATTTTGCTGTAGGCAGAACCAAAATCATATCGTGTGTGTTCTCTGTGGGTTACTTGTCTGGCTACCCTTTACAAACACACAGTTATTTAGATTCATTGCTAGACAGTTCTGTGTTTTGTGTTTACACAATACACCACTCATTTTGGGCCCTGGGTTTGGTTCCTGCTTCTCTGTGTTACAAGGAGGTAATGTAGCTAGGACAGTAGAGAGATAATGGTGATGGAAGTTAGAATGGGCAAGGTGATAGAAATCTGAATCAGAAATTGGGCAATGACTAAGATGATTTCTGGCTGGTCAAAATGTTGTGATACACATCTCTCTGAACTGGTGAGAGGTTGGTGGTTGCAGCAGTGTCTGAACAATGCATTCCTGAGCCAGGCAGACCCTAAAGATGTGAGTACAGTAGCTGGCCTACAGTGTTGAGGACACAGAGTTGAGGATGAGTGTATCAGCAATCTGCTGTTCTGGGAAAGAAAAATAGCTTAGAAGAGGATAAAGTAAACAAAAGTGCAAATCTATTTTTATTTCACAGAAATAATTTACAAGTGATTTCTATGTATTCAGGGTAAGAATTTGACTATTTTGGGGACTAATTTAAAAGAAATATTGCTGACCTGTGACCTGGAGAAGGAGCACAAAACCAAAATCACATTTGTGCAACTTCAAAGTAACTTTGGATAAGCATCTGAACCTAAAGTTCACCTAAAAATTTTAGTGTTGACCTTTACTGATTTAAACACATTGTCATTGTATTTGCAGTGTCATTGGACTCACTGACAATGTCAACCTACCGTCCAGTTAGATTCTGTCACATGGAGTCTCCTGCCATCAGACGTGATAGACAGAGCTATGCCGTGTCAATGCCTGATGGAAGCTGGCAGAATGTGGGACACTAATAAGAGAAATGCTCAGCATCCTTGTGAACCAAGTAAAAATCAGGATACAGATACCTAAGATTCTTGCATGAAATATCTCTGGCCAAGGAAGAACAGTGTCTTTTCATGTTTCATTAAAATATTTGGAAGAACCTCAACTTTGTTTGAGCTGCTACTCTGGTTATCTAATGATGATTTAACGATGTGGTAGAGAATCAGTTGACATCATGGCTGCTAATAAAGTGAAACTCAACAAAGTCTGCTGCTCAGCAGGTTAGGGAATGGAGTCTACAGCCTCAACTATCAAAAACTGGTTACCGTAATAAATGAATGGTCTCTCCAGCCTTCAGGGTGCAGTGCTGTCTTAACCTCTGGATGTTCTGCTCATCTTTGCAGTTGTTTTTATTTGTTTAGCTTGGCTAAGCACTTAGTCTCAATTTCTTCCTCAATTGTTTCTCCAGAGTGCTCGTAACATCCTCTTTGAAAAATAAAAGGACTTCAAATTTTGCTTCAGACTGTTTTCAAGAAAAGTTGTGTTTCCTGCATGAAATGAGTCAATTCAAGTATTTATGGTCTGTATATACTGTGCAAGAAGGATAAAAGCCACACATGACACCCAATGTGGGCAACATCTTTCAGGAAACAGGCTAAAATCTTGAACTGAGTTAAACACCAATATTTGTCTTTTTTTTTTTTTTTTTCCGTTTGGTAAATCAAGCAAGGATTTCTAGTGAGAAAAAAATATCTTATGTTGGAATAATTGTTAGAATTATTCTCAGATCGTAGTGTGACCTGGAGGTGGGTGGGGTAAATGCACTGCCACAATTATGCACACATTTACTTCACATCCGCAGCAGAAGTAGTGAATTTAAAATAAGTACAGGTTGAGAGCAATTGCCCCAAATGTAACTTAATTATGATAATTTAATGTTTTATTTCTGTTTAGTGCTTAGGGTGACATTCAAAATCTTGTTAAATGGCAAAGAAACATAGGTAAACTGGAAAGTGCATTATGCTATTGTGAAGCAGAACAAATTAAGAATAATGCATTCTTCAAATACCTCACAAAAAGGTTAGATAAACTAGACTGCTGAAGTTTAGTTAATTTTATTGCATTCTCACTGCATGTAGATTCAATCTTAATCTCAGCATCTCTCTTTATTGGTTCTAGGAGACAGTGGCTTGAAGTGGACTTAAACTTTACGTTTGTTCATAAGCTTAACATTAAGGGTAATCATCATTCATTAAGTCTTCCCAAGCTTTTTAATCTAAACCAAAAAATAAATTCCTAGTTTTCCTTACTCAGTGCACACTAGACTTCTAATTAATTGTCTTTGGCATATAACTCCTTTTACCTTTTAGCTTTTCATTTTGATGGACTTTGCTGGTTGTCTTGCTCATTTTCCACCAACAAAAATTGGCTTTGTTTTCTGACTATTTCAAATTTATTGATACATGTTCAGAAAAAAAAAGAAAAACAACTAAGATTTCAACAACTGGTTCATTCGTTATCAAGACAAAAATTAAATTTCTTGAGATAATGAACCATTCCATGATATCCAAGGTGTTAATGCCTAGCGGTATTCTGAAAGTATGCTGGAGACTCAAAGCAATAATAGTTTTACATGGTCTAAAGATATACATGTGTCAAGGTTTGTCAGAACTACTATCTTGTAGCAATCACCTGCTTTACTTACAGGAGCACTCATTACAGTATCACTCTTGCTGACTCACTATCTGAAACCCCAAACTGTAAGTTTTTAGCTGGCTCATCACCTGTCCCTACACAGGCAACTGTCCATCTGTGCCATTCTGACCTGTTTATCCTGAAGTTCCCAGTGAAGGCAGTGCTCCAGCTGTGTGAGCCATTCCACCATGTCTCTGTGATCTTAATGAATCTGCAGCTCTGCAATGGCAAGCAGACCTCTGATTCCTCCTGCTCACTGCCCATGCTGTGTGTACATTATTGTACAGGCACTTCAGATGGTGATTTACCAGGAAAAGTGTAAACACACTCTGCACACTTTTTGGGATATCCTCCTATCCTATAGCCCTGGTTTCTTGACTATGAATTCTCTTTTTGTACAACACCTTGCACACTATTCTTGCCAATCTGTGTATTTTCCTGTGTGTTTATTATTGAATTCACTTATCAATCCTGATCATTGTGAGTGCAAACTGAAAGCAGGACTAAAACTGACATCCATTTATGCAGTGCATAACTTGCAGTGTTGGCAAAATAGATGTGCTTACATTATTAGACAAAAAATATGGGATATTAAAGACTAATAATGATGATCTTGCAAGGCTATCTTACATATTTTATGTAAGGTCTGTGTTACTTTCCACTACTCTATCCAACAGTACATGACAAATATACCCACTATTTTTAAATAGGGAGATCTAATAACTTATTCCATGTGAACTTACAGAGAAAAAGAGTTACAGTACGTTTGGTTCAGGTAATCATTTAGTTTAATTTAATTTTCATGTTGCAGTCTTAGTTCAGGGTGCAGCACCATGTTTGTCTCACCCTTTCACTAGTGCCTCACAGAGATAATCACCTTCTAATTCATTACCTGAGAAGTTTAAGATATGATACTTTCATTTAAGATGATGATACTTTAAATCTTCATGTCATTATCTTAGATTGCAAGTTCTTCTTTACAGTTCAGGCGTGAGATGATCTGGAATAACAATAATCTAGAGCTGCCTGCAAGGTAGACGTTATGGCTAGATACTCAAAGCATGCCATGTAATTCATCATGGTTTATGCATATTAGATGCAAAGCTTGGTCCATTCAAAGAAGCTGTCTTAGTTCCTAATAATATATCTGTCAACAATAGTGATGAAAGAGATGGGCCATTCCCTATTTTGTTTTTTGTTTGTTTGTTTGTGGGTTTTTTGCTGTTTGTTTTTTCCCTGTCATTGATTACAATAGCCTGCTGGCAATTCCTGGATTTCTAGCCTTCAAGAAATCTTCTAAGATGGCTGATGGTTAATATCAGACACTCAGTGAAGTGATGGTCTTGGTCTGAAGAATATTCTAGATGTACCTTTTCAATATCTATTCAGTCCTTTGACAATAAAAAGGGATACTATTGAGGTTTAATTCTATTGTGGGCATTTCCTGCCACCCATCTTCCCACTTGTGCCTTTCTGAAGCAAGATGTGTCATAAAAGGTAGAGAATATAATTTGGAGAGGGCTGCTGAGAGTCTGAAAGAACATCAAACGCTATTAAATATTTCCTTTCAGAGTTTCAATATACATATTACACATGTATAACATTTGTATTGCTCTCTTGCATCAAACAGGCATCTATCAGCATGTGTAGATCCCCAAATTACTGGGTATTTAGACCAGGAAGCAGAGAACAAGAAATGCTTTTTCACCAGAGCAACCTGATGCCTCTAAGGAACCAGAAAAGTTTTCAATGGCAACTTTGGATGGATGCTTAATTATTTTTGAAAAGGCTTGAGAGGTATGGTATCTTGGTGATACACTCTAGAACATGAAAGTTGCAAGCTAATTATTTTCTTAGTTCCCAAGAAAAAGAATAAAGTGTCCCTTTTCACTTGCACATGAATTTCAGCATTTGACAGTTTTGTTTTTAGAGTTTGACAAGTATCTAAGTAGTGATAAGGCTAGATGTCAAGGAGGCTAAAGGGCGATCTGAGAGCTTAGAGCTGCTTAAAAGGCAATCACAAAGCTGGTAGTCTGGTCATACTCTTCTCGGTAGCACCAGATGACACAAAGGGCAACAGCTGCAGACTGTACCTTGAGATGTTTAAGTTGCCTTGCTGTGACCAAGAGAGCTGACATAGGTCACTTCCAATCAACATTTCTATGCTTCTAAGAAGAGGAAATGAATAAATAATAAATTAATTATTACAAGTTTTAATTTATTACAGTTTTACCTTCTTGCTATATTTTATCAGATGGCTGTATTAAAAGCCTGAGCCTTAACATAGTGATGACAAGTTTTTTATCCTCTCAATATTTCACACAGTAATGTCTAACATAAACCCAAAACTTTTCATTTGTTGTCAAGTGCAACTCTAGAAATGGGAAGAAATAAATATATTAGATTTAGGGATTCATAGATTGTGACGGTGCAAAGAACAACTGTCAACACCTAATCTAACCTCCTGACTGCAGGGCTTTTTCAAGTTATTACTTGTGTAACTAGACACATCATTTAGAAAAAAAATTCAAATGTGATATGACATTTCCAGTGAACTTGTAAGACTGGTAATTGCAACAGTGACCACATCTCTTCAGTCTTTTCGTTTTCTCACTCATTATTTTTTTTCAGACATTTTCACCAGTAATGTGATGTTTCTCTTTATTGTTCATTCATAAAGATATCAACTAACATAAATCTGAGACCCTATTCCTCATTAGAAACATAATCCTTTGATAATCATTCACTGCTCACAACCTCATGTAGATATATCCAGTAATCTTTTAAAATATGTTTCCCCCTTTTTTTTTTTTTTACTTAGATAAGTATTTCTTCAATTAGTTTTTCCATGTATCTTTTACCCTTTTCTTTCTTCTGATGAGGTTTCCCACAAACTTTATATGTGGTGATTTTATTTTGATCTGCTCAAAAAAGTAGGGACATTAGCTCAGGGTCAGCCATGAGCTCATCTCCTTATGTCTCCCCATACTGATGAACACCGTTAAATTTGATGTCCTTTGAACACACATCAAGACTCAGACTTATTTTGTCTGAAGCTTTTCTCAATATATCTTGCTTTTTCTAAAATAGAGCATTCAAATTCTACTTCTAGCAATAAAAGACACACCAACCCCCCCCCATATAGGTTTAAAAGCTGCGCAGAAGTTTGAAAGGAACTTAAGGATATAAAGACATATGAGAAATGGAGACACATTTAGCTATGAACAAAGTGAAGAACTAGCTTAACAAACTGCTTTCAGATAATTGTGCAATGTCAGATTCCTCTGCCTTCTCTCAATTAATATTTGACTTTCCCCTAAAACACTGTTGCTTATTTCCATTTGAAACATATAATCTGGCCGTCTCCACCTCTCTTTTCTTAACTGTAATGGAAAGTTTTCAATTATCTATCAGTTCATATGAAGTGTGTCTGAATCATGGGTTATGAATTTTCAAAAAACACTCCTGATGCCTGTACCACAGTCTCTTTAAGTGATGGAGTTTCTCCTTAAAGATGTCTTAAATTATCTGCTGATAGAGCTTTAACTTGATTTTTCCAAGCTTGTTTTTAATAGGGAAATGAAAAGGAGTATTTTCACCTATTCCTAACCAAATTTCTATATCATTCCAATATATTTCTCCTAGAAATATGAGGAAAAAATATGGATAATGATCTCAACTGTACTGTGTAAATCAAGCAAATTAATACAATAAGTGGATTTGTTCTGTGTTTGTATTGCTCAGCTAAGAACAGAGTGTACAGGTCTTACTGCTTAGTAACTCTTAAAATCATGCACAACTATTTATTTTATGTTATCTTTTTTGTTAAATTTTAAGAGCTATAATGAAGTGATTTAAAGGAGACTGTGTGAGGGAAGCATCACATGCATACTCTTTACTGCTGCATCATATAATACCCAGTTCTTAATCATTAGTAGAAAGAGTAAAGGTCCCAATTTAGTGCCCAGGGGAGACATCTCCATTAATCACTTGCCAATTGGAGGGGATACAATTGACTTTAACCTGCTGGCTATGGTCCATAGGAAAATCTCTGACCCATTTAATCAGCCTGGAATGTGTTCCATAACCTTTCAAGTTGGATCATCGAATGTCAAGTTCTGTCGAAGGCTTTATTTAGTCAACCATGACTGGTAACCTCCTTATCTTCTGCTTTTCGTGTCAGAGGTACAGCAGTTTCATCAACACATGTGCAGTTATTTTCTTTTAAAGCTGCCAGACTGCATGCCGTCCAAATGGTTTAGGAAGATTTATCCTAACTTTTGTGCATCATATGTTATGCACAAGCTCAATGAAAAAGTGAAATTTGTAATTGCTTTCTTTTTCCTATCATTTAATCTGCTCTTGGAATAAGCATATCTAGTAAGCTTCAATCCACAGTAACTTCCTCAGACACCTGAGAAGTATTAATAAAAGACCCACCTAATTTTTTTTATGCAGTGTATTTTTTTCCTTTTCTCTGTCAACTGTACTATATGTTAGCAATGTACAGTAACTAAGTCAGAATTTCTCATGGCACTGAATGACACAGTGAATCAAGATGTTTCTTTCATTTATTTGGTTTATTTATTTTATTTCTATGCACTTGTTTCATCTGCCAGTTTAGGTCACCTAAATTAAATTTTTAAGTGTTATGAAATTATCCAGTAATATCTGTTGTTCTGGACAGAGTAAATCAGAGCCCCTTCTCAGGGAAGTACTCACTTTGTATTTTGGTCTATTCAGAACTAGCAAACCAAGTGCAACTGCAGAATAATGTTAGTCTCAACAATAAAACCTCTGCGTTTATTCTGCCTGATGAAACAGCTATCTGTCATCTACAGATACCTCATAAAATGGAACCAGATTGATGAGCTTAAGTTATTGAGTGTTTCTTGGTTCTGTGAACATTTTGTTGCTTACAGCTGTGTAGGCAGTTTTCTTTCTCTCTTTTGCTGTTTCTCTCATTCTCCATTTTTGCTGGAAAGGAATGCTTTATGTTTTCATCCTTTTAATTTTACAAATTGGTCTTTAAAATGCCTTGCTGCCTGGATGATAATAACAGAAATAATTTCTGCCTAACTGTAGGTGCATTCATGAGCCTGGCAGAGTGAGTGCAAGGAATAAACCGTATATTTAATTAGTGGCATTTCATTTAATTTTCTAAATTAAGATCAACATCAGTCTGTCATTAGGTCTAAAGGGATGTATTTGAGAAAGAATATTGAAGTTTCTTTAAAAGATTCTTATTACTTTTTATTAATAACAGCCTGCAAACGTATTAATGATAACGAGTATGCAAAATGTTCTGTACAAAAAAGAGATCTGACAAGCATGAATGGTGACAGATGATGACCAGAATTTTCAAAATTTACGATCATTACAATGTGAAAAAGTAATTATGAATAATAAAAATCTGTTGTAATAATTAGCTGTAATGAATGCTCATAGCGAGGTAAATGAACTGGAACAATTTAAGGCAATAACACACAATTTGCATTTTATACTTTGTTAGAACATTTTATCATTAAACAAGTCAGAAATATACTCATATTACCATAATTTTCAACATTTAGCCATGCACCTCATGGTCAAGTCTGTTGCTAGGCTGTGATCTGTACATAAAGGAAAAATGATAATAAGAATTAATCACTGTAGTAAGGCAAGATTTGCTACAGTTAAATATTTTCACGTGAATATTTGGTTTGTAAATATGTTAATAAATTTTGTATTTTAGTACTTCTCTACATAGTACTAAAACTTTTACGGTGTGGGAAAGTGTCTGTCTAAGATGTGTTTATTTTGTACAAACTAGGACACATCTGTGATGGTCTTGTGGAATTTTTTGTGTGCATTCATTCATGCTGTTCATCCCGAAAGCAAGGTCTGTTTGAAACAGCCTGGTTCCACTTCTCCAAAACTGCATTTTAGCATGTGAGAATGTACAAGTGCTCAGGAAGCCCAGAGCCAGGGGATAGATTTGGAACTACTATAAAGTTTGCAGCTTTGTCTTTTTTAAATTCTTTCCAGCAGTGAGCCATGAATTTCAGGATGATAAAGTTACAACTGACTGACTCTCGCTGTTGGAGCAGAGCAGTCACTCCTGGGTGGATTGTCATCACTAGCGTTCAAGGTCACTTTTTTCATTACAGCGAACCTTTCCAAAGGGCTGTAATTCATCATTCCTTAGACATGTGATGTATCAGATCTAGGGGCATCTCTGTGATTTACTTCAGTTCTAAGCTTTCTCCGACTGTACCATCATTCTGCCAAAAGACAAAATTGGAGAGCTTGTTGAAGCCCACAAGGCAAGCTCTGCTGTTCTGCTATTTTAAGAAAATTATTCTGATATCATTGAAGTTGTAATACTTTTTAATGTTGGCTAATTGTTGGTTTGCCAGAAATGCTGTTCACTCTTGCATAGCCAAACAGGTTTTTTAAAAGTTTATTTCTAGCTCTCTGCTGTGAATCTGGTTGCCGCCAGTTTTATCCATAAGTCACTCTGTTTTGCTATACCTTGCTCTAACCCTCATGTTCTCTAATTCTTGAAGAACTTTATGGCAGCCAGAAAGTGTCCAAATAAAGTTGTGACCCAACTGGTCACATTGAAGTCTGTGGAAGTCTGTCTTCTAACTATAAAGAGGACTTAATCAGGACTTCCCAACCACATCTGGCAAATGAGTCGTTTCCTTACCCTCTATTAGGACACAGAAGATGTCCTGGAAGCTGCTCTGAAGTTTGCTATTGAGTCGTCTGCGTTTTCAACAAATACTCTGAAGCTGAGGGAAAAATTTCTCAGCTTGCATTTTATAAGGCATCTTTGGAGCAAACACTTTTGCCAGAAGCTTAGGAGCCATTTAAAATTTGATTTTATTAAAAGTAAAAATATTTTATTTAATATCAGGGAGATAATAGTATCATATAATCTTAGAGAGGTTGTATAATTGCATTTGGTGCAATCTTTTTTTTTCCTATTATCTGAATCGTGTGTTAATGGCTATATTTTCATCCAGAAGGAATATAGGATGATCCTGTCCTTAATTTGCTTTTAGCCTCCATTAAAAAAAACGTTTTCCAGGTATATTGCCACCTAGGAAGCTTGTGCCGTATGAGTGAAACCTCAGGCAGAGACCGGAAGAAACTGATTCAAGACATCTGGGAGTTAAAGTCCTTTGTTGTGGTTTATTTTTTTTAAAATGTGGGTTTTTTAAAATTTTATTTTATTGCAGAAGTGTTTGGACAGTAGTACAGGCCCAATGGGACACATTTTAATTACTTATTACTGCTTCTTAATCTACTTCAAACAGAGAGTGCAGTGTAATAGTGAGTGTATCATAGTCCCAGTCCTTGTTCTGTGTGTGGGTTTTTTTCCCTGTTAACTCTGAACAATTTGTTTTTCTGGGTCAAATGAATTTCTAGATAGACCAAATACTTTCATGTATGACAAGGACGGTAGGACATCAAAACATATATACCCCAGGGAATGGCTTTAAACTTCTCCTTTTGATAATACTCTTCCTGACATGTTCAATGCATCCATCACATCAAAGCTTTACTTTTTTTTTTTTTTTTT
>VXAY01000458.1:255646-303318 GCA_013399855.1 Oxyruncus cristatus | reverse complement strand
AAAAAAAAAAAAAAACCCCCCCCCCCCCAAACCACAAACAAACAAACAAAACAACCCACAAATTATGCTGGGATAGGGTTAATGCTTGTAGACACCCCTGCTATTCTCAGGTAGTAGCTGGTTTAAACAGTGACGTGTACTGTTTACTTACATGGCTGCATCTACAGGGATTTTTGTGGGCAGTTATCCAGTGATGTTCATGGACCTTTTTATTTTTCTGGTAACATAAATGTAGCTGCCAAACAGCAATGTTTAGGATTATGATTGCAATAGTATGGATTTTGTTTGGTACGGTGTATTAGATTTTACTCTGTTTTCTATCAGATGGGTGAAGGGAATATATACATTTCTGGTAAAGTATTTAATAAAACAGTGACAAGAATGGTATGGTTAAAATGATGAAATTTTCCTAGATTTATATTTCCTGGATTATAAGGGAATAATTTGATGCTATGCTTGTCTTTTGGCTCTTGCAACGTTGCTTAATAGTCTAGACTAGAAGTATGTCTTCTCCCAAGTACTGATATTTGGAAATTGTTGTAAAATGAAACTCCTTTATCAAATCCTTTGCACCACATCTCCCAGACAGGAAATACCAACATGAAAATCCTTGATCTGAAAACTTTGAATAGGTTGACTAAATCCATACTTTGACTGTTTGAAAAGGACTCTTGAGAGCTCAAGTGTGTGCACTGAACATTTAAGACCTATATCTCACAAAATGAATCTTGACTACAGACAGGTTTCATTAATTGGGAGAAGTTATGATGATAAGCATTGCTTTACTTTTCTTTCTTCCTAGCAAAAAAGTTTGGTAAGGTTGCATCGTGCTTTATCTTAACTGTCAGAGTAAAGAGTCTTCCTGTTACTAAAGCTGTCACCTTAAATAGTCATAATGAGACTGTACTAAACAATTTTCTGTGAATGCTTGGAGCATTCTCACAGCTTTCACCCAGTGTAATCGGTCACATAAGGCAGTAAAGGCTTGAGATCAGTATGGCAATCTTCACACATGTTCCTGTTAACCCAAAAACTAGGCTTTTTCAAGGAAATGAGGCCTCTGTTTATTGAGGGGAAGGCCACAACGATGGTTTTTTTGTTGTCATCTGTGATGCTCATGTCTCAGCTGTCTTTATCAGGAATTGCATTTTGAAAATAGTGAAACTTATACTTTAAAGACTAGACACAAAAATAATAAATAGCAATGATCCATTTTAAAAAAATAATTTTTGCTTTTATTTATTGACTTGGTTCATTATCCTGCATGTTATTTTGAATTAATACTTACTGTTTAGAGCATGACTGTCTTTCTGAAAAGCAGAGAGCCTCTAAGTTTTAGAATACCTGTTTATTGTGAGCTGTTTTCTTCCCACGACCTAAACCCCACTTGGTGTTGTGTGTGCATTTTCTTAGACCTTTGCTGTACCAGATTCTAAGAAGCTGACATTTTTTTTTAATCAGTTCCTCAAAGGATTGGATAGGTAGTCAATGAATGCCACTCCTGGGGTTCCTGCAGGGAGAACACTATTTGAGGACAAGGAAGAATTAGGGAGAGAAGCAAATTCAGAGATATTGCTCTATCTTTTGGTGGTAAATGTTGGATAAAAATTTGTGTATTAATCTTTCACTTTCTTCCTTAAACTTTTTTTTTATTGTTCTACCTATGGATCTTTATCAAAAATAGGCAACTGACGAATTTGGTATAGGTACATCAACACACACATCTAATGTCCATGACAAAGAAGAAAGACAGAATTTAACAAGTCTTTTCAGCAGTCAATAAGTGAATGAGGTTGTCTGCAGCAATCCAGGAGTGTTTCACTCCAGAGCTGCAAATACCCCAGGCCTTGTCCTGCCATGGAAGAGCTACCCAGGAGCTCTGGTGGTGTTCTCTTTCTCCCCAGTACTGGGGAGCCAGGAGGGCAAACTACAACAGAAGATGTCTCCAACAGCTTCATGCCATCAGAGAGCTTCCCCTTATCCGGCAACTTCTGCTAGTCTGTCCTGATTCCAATCATCTTTGAGTCACCTGAATACCTTTGCTTTCAGTCTGTTCTAACCTTAACTAGCTCTTTGGTCTCAATTATGAATTAGTAAATAAATAGGTATGAAAGGGTACAAAAAAATCTCAGATTAAATGAAACATAGCCCTAATGAGATGTTGACTTCAACAGTCATCAGAAAGTAAAAAACTGTATTTTTTCTTGAGTGAGTTTCTGTTTTGGGGGATTAATATTCCCAGCATAGTAGATAGGAGTTATTTGCAGAAATTGGTATAATAGGCTATTTTCTCTATGAATAAAGTTGATTTAACTTTAGATATTGCAAGAAACATTTTATTTGTGGTTAACGCAATTAAGAGAGTTGATGGACGTATTTTCAGGATTTCATTTTCCTTTCATCTGAAAATGAAAGAAGGGATAGAAATAGGGTAGCACAATTTAGATAAGAGGTGCCTTGCAATGGTAAACAAACAAATACAGTTAGAATGCGTCCTTGGCAAGCTGATGAGATTAAACTGGGGGGAATGGCTGATACACCTGAAGGTTGTGCTGCCTTTCAGGGGGACCTTGACAGGCTGGAGTGATGAGCAGAGAGAATCAATGAAGTTCAACAAGGGCAAATTCTGGGTTCCTCACTTGAGCAGGAATAACCCCAAGTACCAGTACAGGCTGGGGGATGACCTTCTAGAGAGCAAAGGAGGACCTGGGAGTCTTGGTGGATGACAAGTTAAATATGAGCCAAGAGTGTTCCCTTGTGTCCAAGAGGGCCAATGGTATCCAAGGGTGTATCGGAAAGAGCGTGGCCAGCAAGTCAAGAGGTGATCCTGCCCCTCTACTTGGCCCTAGTGAGGCCACATCTGGAGTGTTGTGTCCAGTTCTGGGCTCCTCAGTACCAGAAAGACAAGGAGATGCCTTAGAGGCTCCAGCGGAGGCCACAAAAATGATGAGGGGTCTGGAACATCTGTCTTATGAGGAGAGACTGCAGGAGCTGGGCCTGTTTAGTCTGGAGAACAGAAGACTGAGAGAGTATTTCATTAATGCATAAAAATGTCTCAAAGGCGGATGCCAAGAGGATGTGCCAAACTCTTTCCCTGATGCCCAGTGACAGGAGCAATGGCCACAAATAAAACACAAGAAGTTCCACACAACATGAAGAATAACTTCTTTAAGTTGAGATTGGCAGAGCACAGAAACAGGTTGCCAGGGAGGTCGTGGAGTCTCACTCTGGAGACATTCAAAACCCACCTGGATGTGTTTGCTGTGTAATTTGCTCTAGGTGTCCCTGCCTTGGCTGGGAGGTCTGACTAGATGATCTCCAGAGGTTGCCTACAACCCTAAGAATTCTTTGATTCTCTGGAAAAGAAAATATTTAAGCAAAAAATGTCTCATATATTCTGTCCTTCATAATGCAGTTACCTTTTTTCTGGTCAGATTTTGCTAAAATGATGCTTTCATGTGCACTGTGTTGACCTATCGTTCAAAATTTCACCTACGATCAATGCCAGAAACTAAGTCTCAAAGAGGAGTATTTTTGCACACTCATCAAAGGGTATGCCAGGATACCATTGCCGATGGCCAAAGACCAGAGGCTCTTTTTCAGAGGAAGTAAGTTACGTGTTATATTAGAGCTCTGAGGAAGCTTAGGGAATAAAATTCTCAGTATAAAACAAACAAACAAACAAACAAACAAGCAGGTTACCATTAGGACCTTAATCTTTTTTGAAATAGGAGATTTGTCCTATATAGGCAAAATGTCTTTATCATTGCAAACAATCAGAGTAGTAATTAAGGTAATTATCTGTGGTAGGCATTAGCATATTTTTCACAAGTTTTCTTCCTTTCATCACCTCTCTAGAAAATGACTCATCAAATACACATGGGGTTGTATGACTAGTAAAGTCAGACTCCACACCTTTGTTTTATGCAGGAAAAATGTACAACTGTGTGGTGTAATTTTGTACCAGGAAGATAAGGGATCTTTATAAAATGAGAAAAATATCCACTGGATGCTAATTGCACAAAGGTACTCCCTGGCTGAACTGGAGTATGGATTTGACAAATGCTACTAATTAGAAAATTTCTGCTCCCCAAACAGACCAGGAGAAAAAAAGGAATGTGACACAGATGGGGTGGGACAGGCTATATTCCTTTCCGGTTATTGCCTACTGTGTAGGACCCATAAGGGGCCCCAGGAGCTAAAATATAAGGACAAGCAACTGTGAGATCCTGACCTGAATGTGGCAAAGATGTTTAAAATATGCTAGTTTCTCCTTTCCAGCTTTAGGTCAAGGATAAGAATAATTGGAAGTTAATATTCTTACATTTCAACTTGAGTTTTCTGAAGCTTGGTCTTCACTAAAATCGAAAAGGAGGTGTTGTATTACAGCTTTTGTTCTGTGTATATGGCTTTGTGCATTGATCATGCCCCTTTTATAGAACTATAGAGACAGGAGTATATTGAAAGAGAGATGTTTCTTTTGAGGGAAATCAGGCAGGAGGAAACAGAAAGACAGACTTATTAAACTAGGACTCATTTGGAAGTGGGTTAAAAGTATGAAAGTACAGAAAAACATTATTACAGTGTTTAAATTAGTTAAAAACCTATTTATGTAGAAAAGGCACAGTTCTGTACCTTTACTGCAGGGAAATAAGGCAAAGACAGATCTACTTGAACCTGGTTGGCTAATTAAAAAAAGATGGATAGAGAATCCTGTTTTGCAGAAGAAACACAACACAAGTAATGTGACTACAGTCATCTGTGGCTACTCTTCATTGTTGACCTGTAGTGCCCAGGTGCCCTCTTACACCTGGATGGGTAGTTTGGGTCAGCCTTGGCAGGCGGGTGGAACAAGACACACTCTCATCAGTCTCTGAATCCACAGTGAGTCCTCTTGAATACTTTGCCATTGTTACCCCTTTTCCATCAAGTAATAAGCTGGTTTCAAACTAATGAGGAGTAGAAAAACAAGGACAATTTTTTTATCTTGAAATTACTATGTTCTGTAGAACCTGTTTTTGGATTTACTCTACATTTTTCCAAGTCCCACCACACAAGCTTGCATCCGTGACAGAGTACAGATCTAAAGGAAGCAATGGTCAGAAGAAACAAAGCAGATGTTTTCCTTCTGTCTGCAAAAAGAGAAAAGTAGTGTCACTTTGCCTCTGGTTGTCAATAGGTCCATGATACTTAAGTGTGTGTTACTGAGACATAAAAACTTCAGTCAGCATAACTTTATAAATAATCTGATTAAAATCACTCAGTATTAGCCTTTCTTCTTACTTTTACTAGTGAGAGATTTAACCTCTCTTGACCATGGACCAATTCACTTTGGCAGAAAGAACATTTAACATTTCAATGAGTGTATAACTCTTATACTGTCCAGCATATGTTTTTGTATATCTTTTGGTGTATATGAAATGTTATTTTGTTTCCCATTGTTGTTGCCTCTAGGAGGTTTTGTTTAGGTGGCAAATACCTCTATAGCACGAATATATTACAAGAAAGTGCTCAGTGTGTTTCGTCTTACCCTAGGTACAGGACAAATATATAAGTCATAGCATACAGCAAAAAGAATTGCTAGCAAAATGCAGTTCTACATATTTAGCCTTTACCATAAATGGATATAACGCTGTAGCACAAATTATTGTGAATTAGAACAACAAGTTCTGATGATACCAGAAGCCAGAGAAGCAATTTCTAGCTTTGAATGCTTTGAACATTTACCACGTAGCATACACTACTCTACTTTTTCAAGGATGCATTTTAGATTTCCCCTGGAATAGGGAATAAGGGGATTGGAAGGAAGTAAAATATCTATACTTTATAACAAGATTTTCTATTTTTACATAGTAGTAATTTAATCCTAAATTAAACTCAATAAATATACAACATTGTTTCAATGCATTCCATTACATCAGGATATATACAATTAATTTTGATGTCATGTCCTACATAAATAGGTTGATTAGTGTTTTTACTAATTCATGCAACAGCACAAAAAAAAAAAAAAAAAGGTACCTCTTTTTCTCCCCGGTATTCTTGGCTGATTTGAAGAAAGAATGCTTGAGAAAAAAAGAGGGAAATATAACCAATGTAAAAGTTATTCAGATAAGACTGACTTTTGCTCATAAAATAATAAAGTGATACTTTTAAGCTACTTATCAACACACTGTTATCTAACACTTTGATAATAGACTACTTTGACCTTAGAGGTTAGCAATGACATTGCCTTCTGTACATGACATTCCTTACCATGGCTTTCTGAGCCTGTCTGAAGTGTTTTCATTTACATAATAAGTTGGCACAGTGGTTGCAGAATGACAAAATGAAGCTTGCTAGTCATTAGAAGTCTGAAATCTTTCCTGCCATCTGAAAGGCAATGTACCTGCTCTGCTCACAATGAGAAGCTTGCCTCCAGGACTCTGAACTTGACCTTTTACAGTTGTGATATGACAGTTATACCAGAAATCAACACCAGAAAAGAAGAAAAAGAAGAAAAGAAAGCTCTTATGTTGTCAAAATCCAGTGCTTAAAGCTTAAAAACAATGCTTTTTTGAGTAAGTAAATATCTTTGTTAGTCTTCCTTGAAATAAATTTTTCTATGGTGAAAACTTCGAAAAATCAAGAACCAAACCAGAATTTCAAATTTGTTCCTGTACATACATATTTTATTTTCCTCACCATCAGATGTGTGTCTAGAATTTACTCTAGAAGTATATTTTTCAAAGCAGGGAAATAAAAATTTAAAAGTACAGAGGGAATAGATTTTTTATGGTTTTATAGGCAGTTATAATCAAAATATAAATTTCTTGAAATTTTCAAACAAAAATCTCTTCAAATCAATAAGTTTCATTTGTCTAACCCAAATAGAGGCATGTGACAATCCTACTAGATACTTATTCATATCCTTCAGCAGTTTAAAACATTGGGAAATGTAATTTTTAGACATAAAAATTTTGAAAGTGGAACTTAAAATCCTAAGTTGCTTAGTTTATTCCTATCTATTGAAGGTAAAGCACCTGGTAGCTCACTAGTGCTATATGTTTTAAGCTAATTGTTGAATACTCTCATGCATTTAGGGAAGATAATTTTTCAGTGAAACATCATTTATTTTTGTTTTTAAAAACTAATTAATTTCTAAACCATTCAAAACTATAATTTTGTTTGAGGGAACAGTTTTAACCAAATTTTGAAAATTTAACTACAACTATTCAGAATACTTTTACCTAAAATTCAAATTTCCTATATATATTTTCACTGTTGGTGTAGAAAATTGAGATCTAGATCTATGCTGCTTTCTTTGTATCTTGCTAAATAGTGTCTTTAGTTCAGTTTTTGAGTTTTGGGTGTATAGACAAGTTCTCATTCTAAGGATCATTCTACCACTGTTGCCAAAATATCTGGCTCTTTGTAATTTGAATTTTGAGCACAATTCAACATTTTTCTAGAAGTTTGCAAAACATAGGATTCATTAATTTATTGTACCTGACATTCCTGGTTATATTTCTCATTTCCTCTTCTATTGCTCTGGAACTTTTCTTATAACCCTTTTTAAAAATACTTACATTTTAAACTCTCTTTGTGACACCTTGCCACTGAATTCCTATTTTATATCTCAAATAAAAGGTTTTGCTCTTTTTAATTGGCATTAGTTCTTAGTTAATCCCATTATTCCTCATCCTGTAATTATACTCTTCTTCTCCTTCTCCTGTTAACTCCTCTGTGTGACAGTTCAGAGAGTTGAAGCATCCCTAGTGCCAGCCATTGTCTCCTATGGGAGATGTATGTGAAGTAAACGGGCTCATGGCAGCTGTTCCCAATGAGAGGCCCTTCCTCAGAACACGTGTTGTGGATCCAACAGAGACAAAGTCTTGTGTTGTGCATCCCGGGTGGTGATTTGTGACTTTCTGGAAGGTGGCATAACTTTGGACTAGTGACCCTTCGGTGGTAAAACCCAGGAAGGAGTAATTTAAAAGAAGAAAGTC
Organism: Oxyruncus cristatus; assembly: GCA_013399855.1. NCBI lineage: Eukaryota > Metazoa > Chordata > Aves > Passeriformes > Cotingidae > Oxyruncus > Oxyruncus cristatus. Next base: position 295,330 of record VXAY01000458.1, on the reverse strand, counting down.
TCTGCTGCGATACACTGCAGGCGTGACATTTGTTGACTTGCAAGATAAACCACAAGATCTGGTCCCTGTTCTGACAGATTTCTGAGGATCTCTAATTTGAGACATCCTCAGAAACAAACCCGCTCATCATGTCTGAAGTTTTGCTCTGTAACTCTCGTTCTTACTGGGAACTGACAGGAGGGGGCAGTGGCAGTTTTGCTTATGGGGCTAAGGAAGGCACAGTGAGTGCCTCACCCAGCTGCCTCCTGGCAAGCCTGGCAAACACCAAACCTCTTGCTCTTCTGTAGGGGGAACAACTTCTGTGTAACCTGCTACAGCTGATGATGTGCTATGTGTTTCTTATCTATCAGATGATTTGATACTTTTCCCGCCAAGACACAGTGTATGGTGTCCAATGGGCAGGATAGATACTACCACTGAGAAAGAGGAGTCCCCATCTCAAATGTTGTCCTTTATGCACAGTTGTGAGTGAAATTGATGCTGGTGGAAAAATCTGGAAAACAGAATGACTGACTTATGAAATCACTGAATGAATTTGTGAATATTTATAACTAATTTTTTTTCTATTCCTTATTCTCCCTCCTATGATAGAAAAATGTCTCATCTGATTTAAGTTTATCCCCACTTTTTCTTTTCCTGCTGATCATCCAATTCTTATTGCACTGTAAAATGATACTTTAGTAATGCATAGTTCTGAGAAGCAATCTACAACCAGGAAAGTCTGGTGACATCCAGCTTTGGTAGAGTTATATAAGCATTGGTGTGAGATACATGAGGCATAAGGGCCTGAATTTCTTCCAAAGCAATTGCATTCATGTTACTAAAGTGTAACTGGTTCCACAGAATGTACACTCTTAGGGGAAACTAATGGATTTTATTATGTTTCATGGGGTTTATTGGAAATAAGCTGGTTATAAATGGTGTGGACTAGGCTGCCCATGTAAATCAAAGTGGTTGTATTGAATTAGGAGAACTAAATTATTTGTTACTGTTAAGAAACTGGTTCTATAATTCCATTTGTTAAAAGAAGTACTGGTCTGACTGATTATAAGGATTTTATGGTAATACCACAGTTGCGGTTCCTGTTCATAGAAGTCTGGACTGATTTATCAGGTTCAGCTCGGAGAAATTTACAAATTTAGCTGCTTTTCAGAGGAGGTACAAGTGCTTTCCCTGATGCTTTTTCTTGGCTTGGAGCACTTGTAGAGTGGCTGAAAACTATGCAACAAAAAATATTGTTTCTTTGTAAAAAACAAATTATATCTAGCAAGTATTGATCATGTGATGTAAGAAAGTCAAAACTTCTTAAACGTCTTGCTGCATTTTGCATACGCTTTGCTTTGACTGTGCAAGGATTAATTTTGTCAAACACTCTTTTCAAACTTATTGTTCTGATTTTTAGGTCAAATCAGATCAGTAAATTTAATTGTAGAACTCTTCGTACTTTTTTCAATTACCAAAAAAATATTTTAACCCCATCCTGCAAATTATTATTGCTTTATTAACCTAAAGCTTATGAGGGGAAACATGCCAAAAAGCTGATGGTGAATTAAGTTAATTCACTATCTATATTGATATTAATGTATTTGAGATAGATAGACCAGGTAAGTTGAAGGGGGCTCATAATGCTGATGTATAAAAACGTGCTTTCATCTGCTGATCTTAAGAAAGGGTCTTAAGCTACCTTAAAAATAACAGGAAAGAATTATGGCTCCCTGTCATGCCAAAATTACCCTTCTGCTTTATTCCCAGTCTTCTTTCACTAGTTGAAGAGGGAATAGGAGATGTATTCTGATCAGTGTTTAAAATAATGTGTTTGAATTTGAATGTTAAAAGCTACTGTTTTCTCTGCTGAGCCTATCGATGAAAGAAATCTCTCACTGGAGAAAACCAAAACACATTACTTCTTACCTGAAGTTCATGGACTTCATGCAGAGCCATTTCTAAATAGTAGCTGAGAAGAAATCTCTATAAAAATTTAATATTCATTACAGATCCTAAAACTGGCACATGAGGGTTCCAGCTGTAGATTCTCTACCTATTTAACCAACATTAGCAGAGGAGGTAGATATCTTAGGATCAGAAAAGGAATCAGTCCTCCTTTCGGCTGGTGTCCTGTCCCGAGGTCTTACATTGTATTACTTGTAAAAGGCTGAAGTCTCTGTTTTGGTGACAGAGTGGGTAGAATATTTTTCAACTCTGTAACATTTTCTGTAACTTGGCCTCTTCCTTCCCTTGAGGATCATCAGAACCTGATCCCCTTAGAGAATAAAATTTCTACAGCGTGGCTGACTGTTTTTCTGAGCATGTCAGTCATCCATGGAGTTAAGTGTAAAAACTTTGCATGACTTATTAAGAATTCATATAACCGATAATGATTAGTTAAATTATTTTTTCTCTATGCCTAATGATCTGTGAGGTAAAAAGTGTTGAGTTCAGGCTAGGAGAAAGATAACTAGTTGTACTGACTGAATTTTACAATGAAAAAGACTTTTCTTTAAGATGTTAATTGCTATGTAACACTGTAAATTATCACCCTTGTGGTGGCTACGTGCCCATCACCACACAGCACCTCTCTGCCTTCTCAGATTTGGGATTTTGAACATGATGTACTTTTGATTGAAGAATGAACTTTAATAGAACTGGAGAAGAGCAGTGGTGATGGAATCAAAACTCACTTCAGCGTGCAACAATCCAGCACCTCACATCATCTTTGCTACCCTGAAAGACTTACGAAAGACGGAGTCCAAAGTCACGGATTTAATGAACTCAGTGGACTTTTATAGGGATGGTCCATAAACTAAGGGAATGATATCTGTGTGTATATATAAAAGGACAGGAATGGTGATGGTATAGTGAAAAGTGTGGGACCTGGCGTGACATAAATGGTATGGAATAAAGGGTGGATACTGCACTGGTTTCAGCTGGAATAGACTTAATTCTCTTTCTAGCCGTTGGTATAGTGCTGGGGTTTGGATTCAGTATGAGAATAATGTTGATAATATACTGATGTTTTGGCTGTTGCAGAGTAGCATTTACCTTAAGTCAAGGACTTTTCAGTTTCTTGTGCTCTGACAGTGGGCAGGTGCACGAGAAGCCGTGAGGGATCATGGCCAGGAGAGCTGACCCAAACTGGTAAACGGGATATTCCACACCACAGAATATCATTTCCCAGTATTTAAACGGGGGGGAGTTAGCCAGGGTGGGCTGGTGCTCATGGATGGAATGGCATTGGCCAGTGGGTGGTGAACAACTGTATTGTGCATCACTTGCTTCTCTTGGATTTTACGTCTCTATGCCTTTTTCTTTTATTATTGTTGTTGTTATTATTATTTTACATTTTTAATTATTAAACTGTTCTTAAAAAAATCTCAGCCCATGGGTTTTACATTTTTCTGATTCTCCTTCCTATCCCACTGTGGGGAGGTGGGGGACTGTGAGGGAGCAGCTGCCTGGTGCTTCTGTTGATGCCCACAACAGCAATGTTTCCCATACAATATTATTTGGAATATTTCAAAAGTTCCTGAATGTGGTTTGGAAAAATGGTAAGAATAATGCTAGTTCCTACTTATTCCTAGAGGTGACTGCTGAAATGTTATGAAATAACTGTCAAACCAGCAATCTTTAATGGTTTATGTAAATAATGAGGAAAATTATAAATCTCTTTGTAAACATAATTCCCTCCACTGAGCAGTCCAAGGCCAACTCAGCAAAAATTAAATGGAAAACTAAATGTAGATCCTCTAACACTGCTTCAAAATTTCATAAAAATAAATTTGACAGTGTAAGAAATTTACGAAAATCATTCATTTGAGAAGTTTGGGGAAAAGGTGACTGAATCACTTGGCAGTTTCTTCACTTAGAAGTGCATAAAGTTTTTCAAGACTCTAAAGAAAGAATAAAAAGAAGACTATCTATGCTGATGCAGATCTGCTCAGAACACCTAGTACTCTCAGAAAGGATATTGAGGCTATAAAGAATGGGAAAAGAATGGATTGATGAGCAAAAAAAGTTATATTTTAGATATTTGGACCTAAAGTTTAAAAAAAGACAAGAATCCAAATTGAGGTAGACCTTGCAAAGGATATTAAAACTACTATTCAGATGTCCTATGGACACATGGATAAAACAAAAAAAGCAAATTCAAATTGAAAAGATGAGACTGAATAACTGAAAAGGAGGAAAAACCCACCTTGATTACCCCTGCCCTTCCCAGTTACATATGTGTGAAGTAAAATCCATATGACTGTGCCTCTGAAAAGTTTAAGCACTGAGACACAATAAATACATCCATTTATAACTTCAAAGGAACAGACACAGAATGATAACAACACTACGGCTTAGCCATGAAGTCCTAGATTTGCTACAGGACTTAGTAAAATTTTTTCCGACCACTTGGCCTAGCAACATTGATCCAGTCCACACAGCTTAGGCAAGATAATTTTATCTTGATTTATTATATTTACCATCAATAGTTTCTTCATGGCTTGTAAATATCCTGCTGTACCTTCTATTTAGATATATGCTATCATACACAAAATACCGGTAAAACTGATAAAGAGTGGAACCTCTTCTTCAAAGGCCAGACACCCCAGCTGAAATATGTTACATTTATTCACAGTTTGGGAGCCAGACTCTCTGTTGTGCCACCTGAACCCTGACCTATAATGACCAAACTCATGCAAGAAAGTCTTTCATCATCCCAGTTTCTTCAGTCCTTTCAACAAATGTTGTCAATTATGTCATTTAAATATGTTGGCTATGGTGAAAAATTGCCTCGTAAGACTAGTCTTTAAGGTGAGAAATAGTCATCTCTGAACTCAGAAGACAGAAAATGAGACTCCCAGTCTCAATCTCCTCTAATTTACAATGTTCTTTATTTCCCCTCTCCTTCCTCCAGAAGGGTTTTCAGCTTTATCAGGACATGCACACTTCTGTTAGTGAAAGGTCACTGATTAATGCACTCTACAACACAGTGCTTTGTGAACTTTTCAGATGTAAATTCTATTGTTCTGCTTGTTGGAGAACATGTAACTGGAAAACATAAGCCTATTCCAACCTAAACCATGAATGCAAAAGGACAAAAAAGAAGGATTCTTTAAAGAAGCATCACTAATTAGGTGAATGAAATTAATCTGCAAAGGGCCTGGTCTGCAAAGTTGCTTTGCTTCTGACATGCTGAAGGGCTTCTACTCAGTGGTTCTCAGTGCAGCCTGTTTTTCTAAGTATAAGAATTGCAGCTTGTGTTCACAATCAGGATCATTTAAGTTTTATGAAAGGAAAACAAAGAAGGAAAGGAGAAAAAAAGTCTGCTGATGAAAACTAACTAGTGTAACTATTCATTTCATGGGAGTTGGCTTTAAATACTTCATCTTGGGGCTTTGGGGGGCAGATTGAAACAGTAATGCTTTGCATGTAAGAGGTAACATACTGAAAACATAAATGTATTTCATGGTATTTGCTGAATTTTCAATTCTGGACAGATGCATGATGGTTTTTTGTACAGGTTATATCACATTAGATCCAAGTGGTTTTAAGCTTCTACAGACCAATGTAGTTTCTCTTTTCTGACCTTCTTGACATATTTCTGGGTACAGCCTCTCGGTTAAAATCCAGGACAGGGACATTTTAATTTCCAAAGGTAACTGATACGTCAAATATTAACACATATCGAGAATAGCAGTAAAATTATAATCTTTTTCATTAGCATAAGAAATAAAGAGACACTAGATAAATCAATAAAACACCTATATGTAATTCCCTTCCTCTGTGTCCTTGCTTCTCAATGTTCTACAGGATTTGAGTAAGTATAATTTCAGAATTCCAAATCCCCTTTCTTTATCACAACTTCCCTTTGCCTTTGATTTTCACTTTGCTTTATGAATGTCGTTTGTCTTTGTGAGCACTGACATCATGTTCCTTTGATATGGTTTCAAGTGCAGCACTTTATTCTGTAAAGAGTTCCTAGATTACAGTCAGGGCTAGGTTTCTAACCATGTTTAGATAGCTAAAAGTATAAGACAATTAGAAAACTTTCTATGTTTAAAAAAAATATTAGTTTCATTTTTTTCTTCTCAGATGAAGTCTAATCATATGATTAAAACCCATGGAGACATTTAGGACAAGGGCTATACGTGGGACTAAAAATACAGAAGGATGATCATAATTGCACAGTTTTCTGGATATGAACTGTACAGTTTCACTAATCTGGTGTACACAGTACCTTTTCTGTTTTTTCTATACCCCACAAGGCAGGACTTAAACTCATGCAGGAGGAGTTCTTATAGATTACTTTAAGTACACTCTCTGGTCAACATATTCTGACCCAGTCATCAGGTAGAAAAAAGCTCCTGTACTAAAGACACCACCGATTCAGCATGCAAAATGAAGAGAAGAATTAGCCAAGGAATAGAGCTGTTTCGTGTTATCTCCCCACACAAGACTGACACAATTTTCAATATTTGAATGCACAATGGAATCTCTTAGACATTTTAATATGGTTCCTAAAAACAGTTAATAACTGATGGTTGTCTTTTCTGCAATTGAAATCAAGTGATTTCATTAGTTTGAATTAATGTTTCTTGAAACTATACATTTACTATCATGGTAAATCACTGAAGATTTTTCATTAAATCAGTGTGACATTTGTTTTTTATGGTAAGCATGTTTCCATCTTATCCGAGATAAAATTATAAAGGGCAGAAAAGCTGTCTAAACACATAAAGAAGAAGCTAGAAGAAAGGGACTTGGATCATCTGAATCTTTATTTTATACTGCAACAACGTAAATAAATTTCAATGATTCAATCAGAATTTAGGTATAGGATAGCTAGTTCAAGTTTTTTGAGGTTTTTTTCAAGTTTTTTTTTAGTTGCGATTTATAACTTTTGTTTATGAAATAGTTTATTTCTTATTAAAATTTGTGCATTTAACAGTGAGGAGAGAGTTGTGACGCAGGATGAAAGACAGGATTACAATGTTTGTTTAGCACTGGAAGGCATTAAGTGTTAATGGGCAAAAACTGGGACCTGATAGATAAAGATGGGCATAAAACCCAGTCGTGTTAGTGGGATGTTCCAAAAATCCCAGTACATCTTCACCACACCAAGGCCCTGGGACACTAAGGTATGGGTGAACTTTGGACTTCTAGGAACAAAGAAAGAGAGGATGCTATTCATTATGTTACATTATTATACCTGAGAACTCTGAAATTAGAAGTACTTTCCAGTTCATAAGTACGTAGCTCAGTAATCTGCATGTGTATAAGCAGAAGTCTCCCACCTCTCTTTTCATGCCACTGACCACCGTCCTCATTTCTGTATTGCAAGAGCCTTTACTTCAGACATTTCTCTGTTATGTTTCCATTGACTTCAAAATATGTCTTTAAAACCCGCAATCTAATATCCAGCACCTGCAAAATATTGTGAAGTATTAGAAACAGTTGTAATGAAAACTGACTGCAAGCGTCATAACAACAGGTGACATTATTCATAACCTACAGTTATAACAAGGTTATGATGTAAACTCAGTGATCATAGATGAAATAAGCCAGCTACAAACGTGAAAATATCCTGAACTTTAGAAGTAATACAACCAAATATAATAAATCTTGCCTGCAAATGTAGTAAGGCTCTTAACTGAAATGTAATAAAATCTATCAACAGCTGCAATGTATATGGAACATATTATATAGCTTTACTATGAATTATACCCCCTGCTGTTTATGGACTCCACAATGTCATGCTTTGTCTTCTTCCAGAAAATCAAGTGCTATGGGACTAAGTGTTTTCCAATTTATATTAAGTATGACAGTGTGCTAATACAAAAAATGTTGAGGGTGAAAATGAAATTTTGAATCCAGATGTGTTCCTTCATCATCTGCTAGCATTAGAGAAAGGATGTGGTCTACCACACATGGCTCAAACACTTCCTCAGCTAGACAAGGTAGGAACTGAAATGGATGTTCTGGGTAACTAATATGTTCCTCTACTCCTAACAATATAAAAACATACACACAAAAAGAAAAAATTTTGATGAGTGATGTGGCAGTGAGAAAGTTCAATCTGCCTGATCTTTACATGCCTCTCTTTTTTGGCTTCTGAAATTTTATTTGAGTATAATATATGTCATTTCCTAGGAAGTGTCAAGTTGTGACTTCTTTACTGGACTCCTATCCCGAGAAATGAGGAGGAAGGACTGATGTGATGTGTCTCACCGGCTGCCGTCTGTTTGTGATAATCTTGTGCGCCTCTATAGTTCCCGAAACAACAAAAAAAATAGTACTGCAGCTCAGCAGAAACATAGATGGTAGTAAGGTAAAATATCAAAGAGAAAATCTTGATGGTTTCTTTGTGTGCAGAGGCGAGCCGATCTTCTAAATCCTTTTCTATGGAGGACTTACCTGTCTGTCACGATGATGTTATACTGACCCATTCCAAACACAAATGTTTCCATTTCAAATGCAATGCATACAAATGAAACACTGTAGGGTTTCACCAGCCATTTATAAAGTTCCATCTTCAGCCATGACACTGCCCCTGATTTACTTTCTGTCACTTTGCATTATGGATGCAAATGTGGTGTCATATTATTGCAAACTGTTGGGTAGTCCCCTGACATTTCCAGCAGCAAACAGCTCAATGCTAATATCTGAATAAATAAGACAAACAATATTACCTGTTAAAAAAAGTTATCAGAGAGCACTTTTGGTAGCACTTATTGATGGATTAGAGTATCCTGCATATCCCACAAAGGAATTAATACCTTCAATATCTATCTTTTAAGGTCGTTGCAAAGAATACTGTTACAATTCTGTGACTACAGAGGAACAAATGAACCTATTTGGAAAAATGTGAACTGTGAACTTCTACAGGACATTTTCTTTTTTTTTAAACAAAATAATTGTGGGCCTATATCCCATTAGGCATCTCTAATACAAAGATTAAAATGGCATCTCTAATACAAAGATTAAAATGTTTATGTAAATCTGATTGGATCTCAGTAAGCAGATTTTGAAATTAGAAAAATAAAATATAGTTATGTTACTACGGAGAAAAAACAGTAAAAATTACTGTTAAGAAATTTTAAAAACACTGAACAATAGGAAAATTAAGAAAACTCCTTTGTTCCGTATTTTTAAAGTTAAAAAAATGGTTACTTGCAACAAAAAGATATAAAAGATTTTCAGTTGCTTTATATTTTTTAAGTTGGCAGTGCCCTGTAAAGGCTGTCATTACCATAGGTCTTGTTTTGCTAAGAAAATCCATCTGGATTTAATAAACATTTTATATTTTATTGTATTTTGATTTCCAATTTGGAGCTGTGGAAGACAAATGACTACTTTACTAAATTATAAATAAATACATGTCTATTTATTTCACAAATGGTATTCCAAAATAACTAAATCATTTGTAAGGAAGTTACATACAGTACAGTGGTTGTGTGGATAGTATTTCAAAGAAATTTGCTCAATGTTATCAATATAGTTCTTAATTTTTCATATATTTTTAGCACTCAGATACTTAAGTTATATGAGGTAGAGCTGAGAAGATAGGTGTGTCATTTTGTCTGAAACAGAATTATCCTTGCACTAAGAGTGGTGCAGACATGAGCTCAGTGAAATCATCTGTCAAAAGTTCAGATTCAAAGGTCACAGCTATCACTACTGCTCTAAGAATCTTCTAACTTTATTGCTCAGCATGGATGCGTCTCCTGTGTGAACTGTCAAGATTGCAACCACATTTTACTTTTCTGCTTAATAGTTGACTAACTGTGCTGGTTTCAGCCGACAGAATTAATTTTCTTCACAGTAGCGAATATGGGACTGCGTTTTAGATTTGTGCTGAACACAGGGTTGCTAATATAGAGATGTTTTTGTTATTCCTGAGCAGAGCTCACACAGAGCCAAGGCCTTTTCTGTGTTTCATACTGCCACACTGGTGAGGAGACTGGGATGCTTGGGAAACTGGGAGGAGACACAGCCAGGACAGGTGACTCCAACATTACCAAAGAGACATTCCATACCATATGACATCATGTTCTGTATATAAAGTTGGGGGATGAAGGAAGAAGGGAGGAGTGACCAAGTGGCTGTGTGGGGCTTGATGGCTGACTGGATTTAAAACACGACACTAAATAAGAATTTGGCACTCTGAAAGAACAGTGATCTAAACTTTTGGGGAGCCTTTTTTGGGATATAACGCAGGAATTGTTAAACGCTTTTTACATCTAGATTGATTAATGCACAGAGAGTAAAGACCATGAAAACAAACTCACTGAAGCCTTTAGATTAATGATTTCCCGATGGCACTCATCAGCACATTGAAAAGGCTAAAAATGGCATCCAGAAATGCTGATTCACATCACATACTCCAATAGTAAAACTTATTTGGATTAATTTCATGATAACAACCCACTGTATTTACGAGCAATGGCAGACCTTAAACAGTGTAGAGCATGGGTGGAAAAGGGGGCTGCCTCTAGTGAGGGTCTGATATAAAATATTCCCTCCTGGAAAAGAACAGGAGCTCAAAAGGCACTGCAGTTCCAGGAATACATTTATTTTCTTCCCGTCCAAAGAAACAGAAAAAGCACAGCTGCACCACAGTGCAATGCAGTCCAGAAGTTCAGGGGTATCCTCATGAGATGTTGCTTTTTCCTAGAGCTCTTTGGGGAGGTGTAACTACTCACCACTCCTGACTCCCAGCAGACATGAAACATAGTGGAGCATTAAATGAAATGCACAGCACTGATGTTTCAAACCTTCTTTGTGCCAGAAAATGGAACACCTGCACTGGACAATAGGAAATGGATGATTAGAGTCAAGCAAATTTGTCAATTTTTAGGCATAATGCTTTACTCCAGATCCTACCAATGAAATCCATAAATGAATGACTATGGCGGTGAAAATCCCTCCAAACCCTTTATGTATGTAACAACTTAGTTATATACTTTGGTCACCTGTTTTTTTGATTAATATGTTTGGGGTTTTTAACGACGTGAAAATATAAAAGAATGTGAAAACTTATACCAGTTAAAGCTCCTCCTAAAGATAAATGATACTTAAACACATCCAAAAGAGAGGGATTATGAAAATTCCCTTATGGCAGAGTTTCTATCTCTACTGTCAATAGTAATTGTGGAAGTATTACAGTTACATTTAAATTTAAATTTAAACCAGGAATCCCCAATCATTTATAACAACAAAGAGTATTCTGAAAATGAAACTTGGCTATTATCCTTGTCAAAGAGTAGCACCTAAAATGTAAATTTTACCCCACAAGTTAGGTAAAGGGATGATAATGACAAGCTAGTGAAGAATTACTGTAGCAAACATGGAGCTTTATTTATAACTTAATTGAAATATGCTGTAGACCAATTTCAGAATGACATGACGTTCTATTAGGTTCTTCTCTGTTTCTTTTTCTTAAGGTTACAATGTGTGGATGTCTGTAGCATAGTGATATTTTGAAATTCTTCAGTATAGGAAAACATTTTTTTGATATGTTTAAGTTTTGCAGTTGTAAAGAAAAGTAGAAACTGTCTATTGCTCTTAACTGGAAAGCTGTTATTATTACTAAATTAAGCAGAAACTTGCTGTGATCTAAAGCAATTTAAATGTATTTCTAATTTGTCTTGTTTTTAAGTATTTATATTTGTCAAATCCATTTGGAACCTTATAGGGAAATAATTTTACATTTTGTTCCTTGGGATCATAATAGTGACTTCTTTTGCTTTTAACAGGTGTTGTCTGTCTATAATATAGATAGGGTCTGTGATATGAAAAAGCAAAGATCTTTCTAAATTTCTTGTAATAGTCTTGGTGTATGATCATATTTCCTCTTGAAGGACACTGGCACACAAATACTCAGATCGTGACGGTAGGTGATTTCTTCTTTACTTCTCTCTGGCAATGACTTTTAAAATGCATCAAGATACTTTTGTCTGCTCTTAATTAATCCTGTATATTTATGTGTATATATGTATTTATATGTATGTGTATGCATATGTATATATGCACAGCGATACACACCACTGCATATATATCCAAGTACATTGACATGTTGTTGCTATGGCAGGATCCTGCTAATATTTGAGAAATAAAAAAATAAATACCACCAGAGGGCTCACAAGCTATTCTATTTTTGGTGTCAACAACTGTCTAAACCAATGAGTGCTGAGACTTACACTTTGCATGGAATTAAACCTCCCACATTTTTAATATTTCTGTGAAGATGTCAAGGTGTCCAGATACCAAGGTGAGGGTGCATTATTCCTTTTTCTGATACCAGAATCTCATTTCAATATTAAAATAATTTTTGTGCTTACTAAAAGTGTTCACAGCCCAGAGTTTACTTCTCTGTGGAAAAGCAATTGCTGTCTTGGGTTTAGATGTGCTGAAGTGTAATACAGTCAACATAAGTTTAAAGCCCATAGATCACATGTGCATGCATACAAGCTGATGGAAAGATACTTAGAATATAGTCCTGTAATCTATCCAAAGACAGACATGGGTGTAAGTACATGAGTTACCTAAATTAAACAACCTTTTTAAAAATGTATTCAGACGACACACCACCTCCTCTTTTGTGAACTGCATATGTACTTCAGTGCTCAGGTCAGCCACCTCTGCCTTAAGAAATAATTCTGATCACAATGCTCTTCCATGGCAGAGAGCTTGCTGCTTCTCTAAATGCCTTTCAGAAGTGCCTGAGTAGAAGTAGGCTGGCAGCAAAAATGTAAACAATACCGCTTGCATGTATTGACCATATGCTAATAAGTAGGAACAAAAAAGACTGTACGTAAGAAAATGACACTGTTATAAAAATAAAGTCCTCAGAGGGCAGGTTTGAAAGAGAAGATGGAAGACAAAACAAAGCCAAAATCAGATAGACGAACAGAACTAACTGCACATATGCACAGACCAACAGTGATCATAAAACACCTTCTGCAGGGCATAATGTGGGAAAGTCTGAGAGATTCATCTTCACTTGTTGAAACGTAGCCCCAAATCATCGCCAGTCCCTTTATTCCCTCCCCACAACCACCACCATCCCTCTCTCAGTAGCTCTTATTCTCCCTTCCTTCTTGGTTTTATTCGTTCCTTGTGATCTCTACCAAAGCAGGCTTTGCTCTTAAACCTCCCTTTGATTTCTCTGCTTCTCTAATTCCTTTCCTTCCCTCTTTGTTTTCATTCCCTTTGCTTGCTGCCAGAGCCTGTATTTTCAATTCTTCCCACCCTTGTGCTCTCAGCTCCTCACTCCCCTCTCAGTGCTCTCCACCTGACTAATCCCCAGTACTGGCTCCTTACCAAAAGCACTACTTCCATTTCTGTTCTCATGCTGTCAAACACATCTGGAATAAACTCACTTCCTCAGCTTAAACATAATTCTCTTATCTGAGTTTGTCTAAAGATTTTTACTTCTCTTCCTGAATGAACTCTTAAGCTGCAAATTGCCTATCATTGCTCTCTACTTTATAGTTCACTCTAAAATCTTCTGCCCTCAGCACTGTCGCCTTCCACAACACCCCCCTCACAATCTTTCCCATCTCCCTCTGAAGAGGGTGTAAACCCTCTGAAAGATTTGAGTGGGGCAGCATCCTTCAACACCATTAACGAATTCTGTTCTCAGTGACCGAGTGCAGTGATCAGACCTTTAAAAATTCTAAGCAACAAAGAGATATGAATATTAACCCAAGAATGATGTCTGTCTTCCTTAATACTTTTGATAGGTTTGATTAACCATTGAGAAAAAATAATTCTCTAAAGAAATATTCCTATTCAGCTGTCTTTAAACACTGTGTTTCCATCTGCTTTTCTTTTACAGCAGACATAACAAGAAGGTGCTTAAAACTTGCTTTTATTAAGAGTACGTAATTGAAACCACTTCAAAGCAAGAATTAGGAAAATATAAGCTAGATGATGACCATTGACTATAATTTCATTTGAGCTGAAAGACTTAATTGTTATACATGTTGAATGGACAGTATTCAACCCTAGCAACAGATTTTATTTAATTTATTTTTCTTTTAAACTCTCATTGGGTTTATCTCAGATTCTTTGGTTGCCATAGATGCTTTCACTCACAAGGTAATAATTTTCACAAGAACAGAATTGATGAAGTGTTTTTCTGAATGTCCATGATATTTGTAGGCATAAGACTTTGGTAGTGTGGGTTGTGTCTATTCAATTACTACCATTGCTACCAATGAAAATAAAAATGCTGATCCAGTGAGGAATAATATTTGACAGGGAGGGAAAATATTTAATGTATTTACAGCTGAACAGCACTATGAAGCAATAAATTGTTTCATCTGCATTGGCTTCAATGGGACATATATTTATTTCTTCTCCTCCAGATGTGACTGTATCTTTAGTCTAAATTTTCACAATGTTTATGACATCTAAATTTTCTGTGAGGCTTCTGTCTACTTTATATTCTTATTTTGTACCAGTTAATTTTTGGACGTTATTCTAGTTGAAGTGGTGGCCTTTGTTTACATTACTGTGGTGGTATTTATTTAAAAGCATCCCTTATAAACAGAAAAATTAAAAATTGCATCTCAGGAAGATTTTTCTCTACTGTCATGGTTTAACCCAAGCCAGAAGCCAAGCCCCACACAGCCTCTCGGTCACTCCCCAGCCAGCAGGGTCAGGGGTAGAACAGAAGAGTAAAAGTGAGAAAACTATTGGGTTGAGATAAAGCCAGTTTAACAGGGAAAGCAAAAGTCAAACACAAGCAAAGCAAAACAATTACTAGAAATTAATTCACTACTTCCCATGGGCAGGCAGGTGTTCAACCATTTCCAGGAGAGTAGGGCTCCATCATTTGTAATGGATACTTGGGAATACAAATTCCATCACTACAAATTTCCCTGGCCTTCCTTCTTCTCCTCCTTCATCCCTCAATTTTGTATACTGAGCATGATGTCAGTTGAGGTCAGCTGTCCTGGCTGTACTTCCCATGTACCCTCGATTTGCACATTTAGCAGCCAGGCATTTCCCCAAAAATCCACTTGGCAAATGCAAGATGGAGTCATAAGCTAGTAAAAGAGCAAGTGTAAAGAATTATGGAAAAGAAAACGGAGCAAAGGTAAAATTGCAGTACATGTTACTTCAGATGACACTGAAGTAATAGCTAAGGGTGTGAGAGTAATTTGCTGGTCTGATCCCCTAGCTTAGATTCTTAATCCTTTGCCTTTGTTTCAGACAGATTTTTTTGTCTCTAGATCTTAGTGCATTAAAAATTCCCTGGTCTTGAGTAAACCAGTTGTTTAAGATAATGTTGAATATTATCATATATTCATGACAAAGTCAATTCAAAGCTTTAGCTCCCATGCTTGTCCCATATCTCAGCTGAGTTGGTTAGCCCACTGAACTTCCAGTGTGACCCATAATATTGGCTGTTTTCTTTTTAGGTCTGCCAAAAATGCTAAGGCACATTTTCATCACATTGATATGCCCTCTTAAATCATCTCCAATTGATCTGACAGAACAAAATTCCAAGGGTAAACATCAGTATAGATAAGAACAGAAACTGGAGAAGGAAATAAAATTGGATAGAGAAGACTAACATGCACAGGACATGACAATGGTCAGTGACAGGTTTACCAGAGGGCTTCTTTTTTTCTCCTCTTGCATTAGTGCTGCTTCTTGTGGTATGCCCTCTGTGTCACTTGTCTGAGAGGCAACTACACCCCAGGGCAGCCTCTTGTCACTTTAACCATCTGCATCTGGCTCAATAGTCATCAAGTGATATGTAGGACTGCTTTTTAAAACTAAGTAAAACACTTCTAGAGCTCACACTTCTGTAAAATACTTCTTCTCTCTATATATATCACTTACATTACTATATGTAAAGCTTACCATTAGGCATCGGATTTTTTAATAAGTGCATTCAAAACCATTTTGTTAATGAATAAATTGGAAAAATATGACTGATGATCCAAAACTTTCAGATTTATAGGCATTTTCCCTGCCATTTGTATATTTTTAAGATGATAACATTAAATATTTCTCATTTTTCAGTAGTAATTTTTTTTTTATTTTGTATCACCAGGATGTTACTTTTCTTTAATGGAAGAATTCACACTTTAATTAGTAACCAATCTTACAGAGAGTTCTGCAAGTGGGAAATGCTGGCAACAATGTATGTTGACACTTTAAAAAGTTTACCTGAATTCAGACTTTAAAATTAATTAGCCATATTTGCCACTTCCTTTGAAAAGCAGTCTGTGGAATGGTCACCTCCTGGCTTCTCCTTTCAAATATCCTATGATTTTTGCATCTTGGGAGTCATTACCTCTACCATTAAAAAAACAGATTCCAAGTCTTTAAGATGCAAAGTTCAATTAAATTTTCCCTTTTAAGTTTCAGCATCTGACACTAACTGAATGTTTTTATCAACCTTGTCATCACAGAAGTTTGGAATGATTTTATTTAGAGGACGGCATATGAAGAAGCACAAAAAGGATCTGAAATCAAGATAATAATAAACAGGAATATTTTTACTTCCAGGGCTCTGAGATAAAGTTTGTTTTATACTGCATTCTACTGTTAGTTGAAAAGTATTAGTGATCTTCTTGTTTTGTTTTGTTTTGGGGTTGTTTTTCTTTTTTAAGTAGGAAATGCAACATTATTAATTCTTCATGTCACCAGAACTCATAAAAAAACCAAGAAGTAAAATACCCTATCAAAGCAGTTCAATTTTTTTCTTATACTTAAATGTCTGTCAACACATTCCAATTAATTTCACTTTTGATGGTGAATTTGCATCTCCACTTGTGATTTCTGTTATTTGTGAAAAGAACTTTTGCCATCCCTGCATGACTGAAAGCCTGACTGATCTGCAAACACTCCAGACTTTGAGAATTTCTTCTGAATGGTTTGGGTTATATCAATGCTTCAGTATTTAGTCTGTAAAATTCTTGGTTTGCTTGGCTGGTCTGATTTTCACATTTGTGTAGTGCATAATTCCAGTAGGTCCTTTCAATATTTTAGGAAAGATTGTAGGGAAAATATTAATATTAATTACTACTTGCAGGCATAACCTAAGGATATGAGAATAGATGCAGTGCTGAATAGGGTTGAAGCAGTAACCTGTGTAGCTCAGTGCTCTTTTTAGACATGGCAGCAGGAAACTCTCTTTGAGGAGAGCCTGAGTCTGGCTGCTCTCTGCAGGGCACTCTGTCCTTCCTGTCCCAGCACTGGGATGGTGGGTTAAGATCATAGAAGATATCTTCTGTTGATTGCTTTAGTGTCTTTCTGTTGTTGATGTGGTTTGAACATCTTCCCCAATCTGCAGTGGAAGCAACTTCTACATCTTCACCACTGGCTGCACAAGGAAGTGTGTTCCTTTAGCTATTATAAGTCAATAGACTGAATCAAACTATTCTAATACTACGGCTTTCAGTGAGTAGTTTGCCTTATTCTCTACTCATTTAATATCTGATGACACCTGGTCTAGTGGAAGGGAGCCTCTGTTTGCGACAGAGGGGTTGGAACTAGATGATCTTTAAGGTCCCTTCCAAACCCAACCATTCTGATTCCATGACTCCAGGACGTGATGCTGGTTGTATAAATCCCAAGATGGGAAACCACAGTGTAGTGCTCACACAGCCCAGCACTTTGTCCTCTAGTCTAGTGGCTCAATATCTATCTCTCATTCCTTTGCATAAACTTAACTATATGAGATTAATAGATCAATACCAAACTTTAGTGGTTAGTTCCTGTAAGAATGAGCAGATTGAGAGTTCTTCAGTGGTTGAATGGAGCTAACTGAGAGATTGGTACCATGGCAGATCTGGAACCTTGCCACAAACACTGTTATTTCAGATATCATCAATAATCAATGATGCATTTCAGTGCTTGCCTATGGTCCAAGAAGTGTGTGTCTTCTAGAAGAGTATGCCAGGTGAACTTTTATTTTTCTTGAAAAATATTACTATCTGCACAACAGGCTTGCACTCAGGAGTGGGGTTTTTTAGGGACTAATTGTTACCAGAGACTGTGACATGAAGGCAATGCTGTGTGAGTCTGTACCGCATGGATGTGGGCTATACAGCCCAGACTGAACTGTATAGTTAGCATGCCCATATGACCTGTAAAGACTTGGCTTCATACCAATCTAAACTGAAACACAGTAGAATATGAGCGAACTGTGTTTCCTTCCTCTTGTTTTTATGCCACAGAAGAAGAAAAGTGCTTTAGCAGCTGGTAATTGAATGGAAATAGTTAAAAGAATGGGATAAAACTAAAAGTCCTTGAAAATACCTCACTTCACACTATTCAAAAATAATCTGGGATCAAAGTGCATAAGAATAAACTGGAATGACAAGAAATGCTTTTCTGTTTTGCTTTTGCCACCCATACTCTCTATCTTATTTTGGGTTCTGGCTCTGAACCCTCCTTGCTCAGCCAAGGAGGAGTGGAGGGGAAATAAGAACTTCTTTCTCTTTGCACAGTGGCATGAGGGCAACACACAACAGTGGTTCCTGTGCTTCCTTGAGTGAGGGGAGCTTGGGAACCACTCATCCACTGATGCACAGAGCTACGGAAAAAGCTGAATCTGCAGCACTGACAGCCTCGCTTCACCTGCGGGAGCAGGATGGGTGAAAGACAGAGACTCCTCGGTGACACATCAGAGAAAAGTGCAGACTACATAAAGCCTCTCCCCACACTCAGAGGCGTTGTGGGGAGGAAGGTCTGGGGCTGCCCCAGGCAGCATCTCTCCAGTGCTCCTCCTGGGGCAGTGTCTACTCACCACCTGCCAGCCAGAACTTGCAGACAAATGGCACAATCTACCCTTCCTTTCATCTTTAGGACTCTAACAGCATTATGCAAATCCCAGCTATGTCCCTGGCAACCCAATCCAAAGGCAATTTTGTATGCCTTTTTTTTTTTTTTTTTGTCCTTGTGACAGATTTCATCCCCAAAGAGATGAGTCCAGTAGAGGACAGAAGTGAAGACTGCTAGAGTACAGTGTGTCTGGTTTTGAATGAAATGAGTTGATGGCTGCAGCCTAAGGCACTGGTGTGATTTTGTTTAAACAAACATAAGCCAATTAAAAATACAAAGAGATTCAAGGAAAAGATGCTCTTAGCTGAAAGCCTCATGGGAGAATAATTTAAAGAACAGATCAATAGCAGTAAGAGAGATTTGTTCCCATAAGACTGAAAGCCAGCATGTAACAAACCCCGAGAAAAGCATTTATAGGATTGTATTTTGTGAGTGACTGTGGCATAAAAGAATACTGCTTTAGCATAATTATAGTTAAATATTTACACAGTCTTAGCTGTTTCCGGGAAAGCAAATATCCTTGCAAAGACGATTTTCTCCTATTCGATCTATCACCGAAAGTGCTTGCTCTGCAAGTGTTTACTACAAACATAATAATTATATTAATGTGTCTTCAAGGAAAAGGGTAGTGAAGAATACCATCTTAAAAACAACAAATCACAGAAAAGAACAATATACACTACAAGTTAAAATATTCTCCCCCTCATTTTCCAGTCATGGCTTTGGACTTGTAACCTCGTTCTCACTGATTTATACATATAAAAATTCTTAGAAGTTGCAACAAGAAAAAGTATTTTTATAAATGTCCTGAAATTATTTACCTACATGGTATTTTTGGGACCTTCCAAGTATAGAAAGAAGGCAGAATATTCCAGCTACTTTTCTTTTTGGACATCTAGTTCAGAAGTCTTAGTTAGGAGATTATTTCCTCTACTTTTTAACTATTATAGGTGAATAAGGGGAAATCACAGGGACCAAAAATATTTTTACACTTCTCTGTCTTCCAGAAAATGATTCAGAACAGCAGTTTGGTCTAGAAATTATTTGCCCCAGGAGAAATATATTTCATGCCCTAGTAAATGTATAGGGACAATAGAGGGATGGGTATCCTCTACTGTATCCTTATAGTCAATAATATAAGTTTTCCTATAAACTCAGACCTTTGAGAAAACAACAGTTGAAAAGTATTTTTTCTGAAAGAAAAATGTTTTCTCCCAGACATGAGAAATCTTGAGAGATTGCTTCTGAGCTGTAACGTTCATCCATTTTGCTCGGTGGACAGAATAACTCTGAAGAAAATAATAAAATTCTTCATTGAGATTGGAATGAGAGACTGTTTCTGTGATAAGATGACTTTAAAAACAGGGCAACCAGAACCTTGGTGTACATCTGTGTGGTTCCACTGCTTATTTCTGTCTTCATTAAGTTAGTGGTAAACATCAGAGGAAGAAATGACCCATTGTTTTACAATGCTCAGAGGGTCAAGCAGGAGAAAGATGAGTAACGCAGAGTAGCTGTCATAGAAAAAGCCCAAAACCTTCATCATTTTGTTGAGCTTTCCAGAACCATATGGGTTCCAGAAAGCAGGTGATTAAAACCCTCATAGGTAAATTAAATATCTTAATGACACAGTTTGAGTCTTAGCTCACTTATCCCATTCCTGGACACTCCAAATTAAGTTGGTAGTGACATGTTAACTGATTTCCAGTGATAGTAGCTACTAAGACCATATTGTAGCAGGAATGGTGTTTTTCTGAGTATAGGTTGCTCCATCAGCAGGTTTGGACCTGAGGATGTCACTTGACCTCAGGAGATCAATGATATTACAGTGCTATTTCCAGAAGCTGGCAAAACCTCCACAGTATTTGGTAACTAGTAAGTTTTAATATGCCATGGATATGATACCTATATATACATATAACATAATTCAAATGTGGCCACATGTAGTCATAAAACACATTCATAAATGTGTTTCTTAAATGCAATGTGTATTGCAAAACACTGAGAAACATTTTTTTCACTGGTAGGTCTAAACATAAGTTTCTAATGAAAGCTGAGAATGTGGCTTTACCTCAGGTGTTTTCTGCTTTCCTTTCAGATTATTGATGTTTGTGGTCAGGATTTCTCTAATGGCCCATGACACAGGTGCAAATGTTATTAAGAAAATCTTCTAGTTGAGAATGAAAGCATGAAAAGTTTTCAATCTCCATAGTTAACCACCTAAGGAGATAAAGAGAGGAGAAAAGTAGAGAACGGAAGTATCCATGTGAAGTATTTTCTATTTGCTTAGAATAAGTAGTGGAACCATGAAGAATAAGAAACTAAAATAAAAATGTATCTTAGCTTTGTAAAACAGCACAGAGGAAATATCCTTTAGAAAAAGACATGCTTTCATTTTCACAATTAGTAAGTCAAACACACATTTTAGTAGTATTTATCAAAAGAAGATCCCCAAAATACAAAAATTTGGATCAAAATGCAGGATTTGCAGTACATTATTTTTGTCCATTTGATCAATATAAATATTTACACATAGACCCATCAAACAACAGTGAAACTAATAAAATTACTGATTGACAGTATTCACCCTTTGAAATTCATCAGATTATGAAAGATTAAGGTGTGTATTTTTATACATATCAATGTATATAGAGAAAGTCTTTTTGCTAAGGAAAGGTAAACTAAACTTATTCAAAGAATTGATACTATCTTCTATGCATTATTATTTAATCACTTACTAAGGAAAAATGTTTTTATCCTAGGTGTATTTCATAGAAGACTTCTATAGGTGATTAACCATCTAAATATTTCTGCGGCAGGAAATTTACATCCATATTTGTATATTCATATTTATTTGATAATAGAAAAAATTATTGCAATGATTTCATTATAAACTAAAGCAGTGTTTAACTGCCAAGTAAGTGTCTGAAAGTTCTTTTTCTTAGATTTCTCATTCCCTTTAGCCTCTGCTTCAGTCAATAATTGCTAATAAAGGGATAAAGTAATTGTCTGAGTAATTGTGTAATGTGATCTTCAGTGAACAATTGGCCTTTTGTTGTTGTTTAGAGACAAGATAACACATTAGAGGGCTTCAGTTTCTTTCATGAGGCAGTGAAGTTTATGTCATGGAACCAGCACATTTTTTAGGCAATATCTTGTCCTTTCTGAGTCTTTTTTTCTCAAGCTTGGAAATACTAACATTTATTGGTAATATTCTTACATGTCATAATAATTTACATTGCTAGAGTGATTGAAATGTGGGATGGAGTTGTGACTTCAAATAAATGGCAAAAATTACCTACTTTTTAATAGATCAAAAATGCCTGAGTGTGAGAAAAAGTGTAAACAACAACCTAAGAAAACAAATAAATAAATTCCACCTTTGTGTGTCTTTCCTACATGAAACACAAGAGGTAAAGGTTTGTTTATTTTTCATTTGTTGTTCACTTTTCAGTTAGATTTAGGACTTAATGGGAAGGAGTGTGGGGAATGTGAGTGGGTGAATACTTCTTCCAAGTATTTTCTCCTGAAGTGCCTACCCAAATAAAGACGACATGTTCTCCCCCCTGCTGCATCTCTCCTATTGTGAGGGTTGAAGAATCCATGCCCTCTACAATCCTCTCCCCAGTGATATTTCTATTTCTTTATTTGGATATTAATACACTGTGAATGTGGTTCCATACGTTTTCCCACATTTCTCTTTCACTGCAGGCTAAAGGTGTGCCCAGGTCTGGCCTTTTGAAGAAAGTTATAACTTCACTGTCTATTCATGGGGACACTTAAATTAAAAATTGATTGGCCTGTTTTTTGTTTCTTCCAAGGAATGACAAGCTAAGGGTGGCAACCTGAAGAGCAAACACCCGGGAAGTAAAACAACAAAGTCTGCTGTGCTTTGCTATCTCAGCGTTATAGAGACATAACTAGTAAAATGAAGTCTGGCATTGTTTTTATCATGGCTGAGTGAGTGGCAGACCCCGGGGAGAGTGTATTAGAGTTCTCATCTTGTAACTTAACTTCTCCTTTTGTCATTCTGCATAACTGCTGTCACCCAGGTAAAGCAGGATTGCTTCTTCCATGGTAAATTTTCTCCCACACAACCCTTTGACCTTCAGGCAGCAAGAGCAGCAGGGTTTCTCATCTCATGATTTAATTGAAGAAAATAACTACTTGCATAGGAAGTGCTTTGAAATAAACAGTCTCTCTGAATTAGAAAACTAAACAACTGGGTTTTTACCACAAACTGGGACTCCGGGGATTACTTGCCAAGAATTAACGAAAGATACAACATCTGAAGGACTAAGGTGCTTAATCATGTGAAGTATCTAAGCAGAAATTTGAGAACAGCTGGGAAAAATGCTTAATTATGAGTAGAATTCTGATAAATGGAAAAGTAGCACGTGTTTTACCAACAGACATTAGCATGACTTATGAGCTCAAATTGATTCTCCAATTCCTTGACATTAAAAAGTCCAGAATATTTTTAAAATGCTGAAAGCGTGAGGTAATTACCATTAACAATGCCAGCATGGAAAAAAAAATATCTGTTTTATCACTAAATGCCTTATAAAAGAGGGTTTTTTGTTCATTGTTATTCTGATAGCTCTTACTTCAGCCAAGAGGTTGAGGACAACTTTTTGGCAAGAATTCCTATAAGTCTCCTTCTCCAACCTTTTTTCAGCTTTTTTTTGGGAAAAACCAATTTGATTTTCACTGAGGAAGTATGTTCTCCTTAAAATCTTACAAAGCATAATTCACTGTGGAGTCAATCTGTTAATTTGATCTGATTACTTGCTGTATTAATTTGGTGACTTAATCTGTTAGTATATTGATTCAATTTTAGTGGAGATCCTAATTTAATTATTACATTATTTTAGTTCTAATTAGCAAAGTAAAATTGTAGTGTATCAGCTCAGTATTTGTACCATATTTCTTGACTTTGTTGAAGTGCCTGTCTGACATCCAAATGTTCCAAATTTTTATTTTTATTTAGAAATCCACAGGGGCATAAAGAACTTTTATGGTTTTAAAACAGTGTTGGTAAAAAAAATTATCAAATTACTTATAATCAGGAAATCTTGCAAGTCTTTTTGGATCTAGTTGCATGACTGAATCTAAATCACTCTATATTGTCTTTTTTCAGGAAACCCATGGAAAGTATGTTTCAAGCAGATGCATGTGTAACTACAGAGTATGAAACAAAATATAACTTATTCTTTGAAAGTTAAAAAGTACTGAACTATTTTTGTGCCATGTGTAAATCCCATGTTTTTTCAGACCTCCATCTTTTGCAGTCATAGATTTCTCGGTTTTTCAATGTCTTTCACTACAGCTGTAAGTTAGGAATGTGCCTTTAAGTCATGTAATCTTAAGGACAATAATGATGCTGACACCTGCTAAACTACCCAAGTAAAGATTTCTAGTATTTTGGTTTTGTGTGTTCTCACATGTCGTGATTATTCAGGAAGAACTCAAATATTTTGAGTAGCTAGCTAGAAAGCAAGGAATTGACCATATTCCCTTCTGTTCCACCACCCCAAACCTTTTGTGCTATCCCTTATCAGTGGTCTTAAAGATGATAAGAACAGAAAGACACTTATTTTATTGAGAAATGTGAATTAAAAGTCAAATTAAGGGCATTTTATCTGACCAGAAAATGGGATGACCATACACTTCTGCTCACTCTTCCATTCTCTTCCTACCTCAGACTATTCTTCCTTATTTGTGGCTGCTGTTTGATCAGTCCTACACATATAAGATGTAGGATGAAGTCAAGGCCCTGCCAGGCCAAGCAGAAATCATCTTAGGGGGCCAGGACTGTCAGTCCAATGCAGAGAATAAAGTACTCCTGACATACTGCACACATTTTTGTTGCACTGTAGGCAAAAACTATGAGTGAAATGATTAAATGTGCCCCAAAGTCCAGGGTAATAAGCAAGTTGTAATATAACTTGCTATTCCTTTGCAAGCTTGAACAGCCTTGTGCTTCTATACCTGAAAGTAAGTACTTTAAACTTAGCTTCCTGAGGTGTAAATTCTTTAGTCTGCCATTTGCATGAAGTACAAACCCTTCATTTCCACAGTGTAAGTAAATGAAAAAGTCCTGATAGTCAGGAAGACCAAAACCCTCTATGATGTAAACAGACACACAAAGAACAATGTATATTTATTTTAGAAGGTCCAGGAGAGTGAATGACTAAGACTTTTAATATATTTGGGGTTTTGACACTTCTCTTATGTTATAGATCAGATGCAGCATTTGCAGATTTTGACCTTTTATTCTGAGAGTTATGAAACAATCAGGAGACAGTTTTTTCTTTTTCCTTTTTTTTCCATTTCCTTTCCCTTCTGCTTTTCCTTTTCATCTCCCTTTTGTAGTTTCTTTTCCCTTTTTCCTTTTCCTTTTTCTGTTTTCAAGTGTACTGAACAAATGGCCCTCACAAAACTCACACATAAAACCTGACCTCTATATTGAGTAGACTAGATCAAAGCCAATCTGCCTTGAGGGTAATGTGTTTGTTAAAGTTCTGGGTACATCCTTTGAAGGCTGAGTTGTTGCAAATGGTGTCATTGTGGAAAAGGGACAATTAACTTGGGTCAGCAGTGGGTGGTGACTATCGCCATTGCTGCAGAGTTTGGATTTACAAACAGTAAGGGTCAAACACTTCACACCCTTCACCACAGAAGTGAACCGTGTAGAGGACTCAGTGGTCTTAAACGCAGAACAAGCCTACATTTTTCTATCTGTCAAAAGATTTCAGGAGTAATTCATTGTTACAGCTCCCTGGAGTGAGAGTCTGCTTGTCCATCCGATTTTTCCTGACTGAGTGCTTTAAACATTCTCTGAGGAAAAAACTGTTGTAGCCTTGTTTCCAAAGCATAGTAGTAAAGAGAGGAAGTGTGAAACCATTTGGAATCCTTCTTCCCTGCTGTCATATTTTATCACTACTTGGATGTTATGTTCATGAGCAGCTCTTGATTGCAAGCCTAAGAGCTAATATTATTTCTAGGTGCTGTCTGGTGCCCCTCTGGAAGATCTCTGGGTTTCAGAAATCAGCTATACGATATTTTGCTTATCAGATGTTTCAAATAAAGTGAATAAAAAGGTTCACCAAAGTGTGTGATGCCGAACTACCTTGTCCTGTGGGACCAGTATTATTCTGAGGAAAGTTCTGTGAAATCATGGAATTGCTTCACCATCTTAACAGTTATATCCTGAAACAAGAGCTTAATTTTTTAGGTGTGACACTGTGGAGACCAGAGGCACCTGCTGTTTTTTGCTGTATAGATCTGATTACTGCAAATTGTTGCCTCAAATAATGAGTCTAGTCCTCCTCTTAATAAAAAGCAGCATGAATAACATTCTTCTAATTATAATATAAGTGTTCTATAATTTTTTATTACCTTTCTCTGCATCAATTGGGAATTGGTGGAAAAGATAGGAGTTAGAATATTTAGCTTGTTTCTTTGGACATTCCCATATTGTGCTTTCCTTTAGAATAGCCATAAAATATGGATTTCAAGTAAATCTGTGACTGAAAAATGAGTGTAAGAAGGACATCTTTCTGTATTATCTGTGTTTTGATTGTAAGAAGAACTTTTTTGAATGGAGCAAGTATGGAAAAGCTTTTCATGTGTAAAGATATTAATTCATCCCTCACAATAGGAAAAATAAAAAGCATAAGTAATCTTTCCTCATCAGCTAAGAAAGCTTAATTTTATGAATTATAAGGAAAAACCAGTGTGCTCAGCTGTCAGATTTTTGCAAGTTCTTCCTACTCTGCTTGAAATGACCTTCATATCTGCTTTCTTTTTTGTGTAGGTTATATTGGATATTGCCTTGAAACACAGCCTATGGGAAATCAGCTAGGCTAGTGCAAAGTGCAGTCAAACAGATTATTGTAAAAAGTATCACACATAAGATACCCAGTGCTGTGATTCATAGGAGCTTATAATCACTTTCCTCTATGTTGTTATTACAGTCTTCCTGACTGATTTGCATTTTGATGAATCGCCACTACTGTATATTAAGTAATGTACAAACAGATATTACTAAAATGCCTCTTTCAGGAGCAATAGTCCACCAGAGCTATATAAACCAGTGAAACAATTATTAGCTGAATAAAGACAGATGGCATCAACTTCTTCTCTGTCAAGTTTTCTAGTGGAATAAATTTTTCATTTGTACCTCTGGGTTTTGAGCGTCTTGTCATGGAAAAGAGAAAAAAATATTTGAAAAGGCCTTTTCTGTTATGCTGGGTTCTTTTTGTTGTTTTGTTGGTTGGGGGTTTGTTTACTTTAAACCTTGTTTCTATCAGCCCAAGAAACTGTGTGTTCCTGCAAGTAGATGAAGCTCCCACTCCTACAGTTACCCCAAATAATCCCCAGATTTAAGAATACCTTTTTTTTTTCCTTTTGAAAATGGGGAAAATGACAAGAAAAGTAATGTGCAAAAAAGAGCTGAAATGCGCTTGGAACTCTCCAGCTGAGACAAACATCCCTGTCTGTAGATAAAGGTGACATTCTTCTTGTCAATAAATCACCAGCTTAATCCTTAGCTTGCTTTAATCAATTCTGGAGGATTTCCACCAGGGCATAACAAACATGTTGATTCAAACCTTCTTAATAAAATTACTTGTTAATTCAACAGCAATTAAATTGTAATGTGAACAGCATTTTCTCCTCTGTAAATATCATTTCATTTTGTGATGTAAATGGAAGGGGAACAACTGAGGATGAACAGCTGAGGATAAAGACTGACACACCAATGAATCTTAAGAAAGAGAGAATGGCTTTTTGGCAGTTCTATCTGTCAGGAGAGTAACAAAGTGTAACATTATGCTTTGCAACCTTGTTAAGCAGAAAGTTGCGAAGGAAACGGCATGGTTCTTTTAAAAAGAACTGTGCTTTACAGTCAAAGGGAAGGATACTAAGCACATGTAATTGATGATCTGAAAAGAATTGCAAATAAAATATCAATATTCCATTTTCATGTTTTGCCAGTACTAGGCAGTTTGCATATTCCAATATTCTCAGGCTCAATCTGTGAAAAAAATGAATGAATAAATACAAACTCACTTTTTAACACTGAGGTACTTAACAAGGTATAAATGCAGGACAGAAAGGTGGGAAATGGTTTTTTGATTATCAGAAAATTTCTGAGATCTCAAAAGAAAAAAAAAAAAGTAATGTCCTTTTCCATTGTATGATGAAAATAAGTTCTTCTACCATTTCTTCAGTGAACGCAGATTTCAGAGTACAATTATGACTTAACCGTATTGTTATTTGGCCAAGTCACATTCCTGGAATGAGGGAAAGTGAAATTAATGAAAATTTCTTCTGAAACTTGGTCTGGCTTATGTCATGAAAAGTGTCTTAACTAACTGGTTAGGTTTCATTGTTATCAGCTGACTATTTGGAGGTTAGAGTTCATTTTGTCCATGCCTTCCATTATGGACCTAAATTTTTTCCTAGACAAGCTTTCTCTTGATATGTATGATTCCACCACTCACTGGAGTCAGTGAACAGGCATTTACAAATGCAGTAGTGGTTTGCCAAAACTCTGCATATGACTAAAATTTAAGATCTCCTATAACTACCAGTAAGAAAGATTTTTCATTAATAACCTTGGGAGATTAGCTAAGTATCAAGATCAGATAAAAATCTTTTTTGTAGTAGTTGAAACTTTACTTAGTGTTACAGTAAGTCATTTGGACAGCATTTTGCTAAAATATTCAGATTTGGTGAAAGGGAAATGTCCACATCTTCTTCTTAGTATTTGTGTGTCTTTCTTTGTCTTTCCCTTTTCTTATGAGCTCTACAAATTATTTATTTCATTTGTGAATATCCTTCATGATGTTTAGGTGTGTTAACATTAACACTCCACTAACAGTAAGAGTGAGGAAAAGCATCTTTGTCAGAGCTAATCTTACACATTTTAGATTTGGCAGATTTTCTTTATTTTAAAATAGATTTCACTTTTTTTTTAATGATCTATGAACTCCCAAATGTTTCACACTCCGAGCTTGTCTTCTATCTTCTCTATGGATTGCAAAACCAGTATACACCTTGAAGAAATAATATTTGAACCCTTCTATTTGTAGATATCAAAGTACTTTACTATAGAATTGTTATCCTTTACTTCTTGCTCTAAAACTGGCAATTTAAAGAGGGGAGAGAATTAAAAATCAGTGGCACAGTGATTTGAAGTTGTGGCACAATGACAGAGAAATATGAGGTTTAAAATCCAGATTACAGAGTTCCCTCGTCGAAGAACAAACCTTAGATCACGCTACCTTTTATCTAAAAATAAGAGAGGTGAACTTTATTTCAAGACAGACCATCAGTGCTGGTAAAAGGGCATGGGAAGAAAAGAAAAAAACACTGAAAAATAGCAATACCATGACTTACTACAGAAAAGGAAGAGGAAAGGACTTTTTTCTTCAGGCTGCAAATTGCTTGCTGGCTGTGACTTTCAATAACACTTACCCATGACCCTGTCAGCTTTCAACTTTTGCTTTTTATTTAAAAAGAACAGATAAGTAACAGATATTACTCAGCTCTTGATTTGGCTTTTTCAATAACAAGTGAGAGTTAAACTCTACTGCTGCTGCTGTAAGTGCTATTGAAAACCATCAGCTTCAGTAATAAAACAAATCAGGTGGGAGCAGATGAGCATGAAAAAAGGCTCAAACCTTTATTTTTTTATTAACCTTTTGTTGACATTAATACTCTGCAGTAGGAGATTCACACAGTGTATGAGTAGAAAAGCATTTAGGAATGAAACACGCTTGCTTACACAGGGAAAGGTTAGAACTTACTTAAGAACTAGAGGCCTCTCCCAGGACTTGTCTTCAAATAAAAGCTACAGTCAAGCCTATACAAGTTTCCTTGACAAAACTATGGATCGGATCCAACAAGAGATGCAGGCAACTGTTAGATGTTTAAGACTAAACTTGCCATTCTGAAAGCCTCTGCTTAGCTGACCCCTGATGCTGATATTGTCCAAGCTCCCCAGATTCTATATGTTTTTACCTTACATTGCCCCAGATTCAATCACAATTATTTCTCAGATTCAATCACAAATATTTCCTTACGCACATGTATCAACACTTCTGTTTTGACAGTGGAGGCACTAAGTGGAGCACTTTTCTCAATTTACATCCCATATTGAGGGAAGAAGGAATCTGTGTTCCATCTCTGACTTTTGAGATACATTCATGACTTTTATTCAATGACTGATTAAAGTAAAATGCAGGAAATTTTCTGGGAATAGTTGCCAAAGCTCAAGGCTAAAAATTTCATGTGGTTCTGTATATGGAAGCCTATAAAATCAAGTGTTAATTATTGTCTACTTATAAACCAATGACTTCTGGATATTCTTTTGCACAGAATAAACAGTGGTGGCAAGTATTTAAGTACAGTATGCCTTAGTATTTCAGCCTCTTTTCAGCAGGAAGGGAGACTGAATAAGGAAGATGTTGGTCTCCTCAGGCAGAAAAAAGGAACCACATGTTAGCTCCCTTGTCTTGACATAGAAAGGTATTTGTCTTTTTCTTCTCGTATCTTCCTTTTTTAATGGTGTATTTTAAAAGAAAAAGATTAATGCTTTCATTAACTGTGTGGTGGGTTGACCCTGGCTGGATGCCAGGCCCCCACCAAAGCTACTCTATTACTCCCCTCCACAACTGGTCAGGGGAGAGAAAATATAATGGAGGTTCATGAGTTGAGATAAGGTCCAGGAGAGATCACTCACTGAATACCTTCATGGGCAAAACAAGCTTGAACTGGGGATATTAACTGAATTTCTTACTAACAAAGTCAGAGCAAGATAATGAAAGGGAAAAGAAATCTTAAAAAAAACACCTTTCTGCCACCCCTCCCTCCTTCCCAAGTTCTCCTCCTCCCCCTGTCCTCCATGGGCTGTAGGGGCACAGCTGCCTCACTGTGATCTGCACCATGGGCTGCAGGGGAACCTCATCTCTGGTTCCTGAAACACCTCCTCCCCCTCCTTCTGCACTTCTGGTGTCTGCAAGAGCTGTTCTCACATATTCTCACTCCACTCTTCTCTGACCACAATAATATCTATTCAATAACTTTTTTTTTCCTTCTTAGCTATGTTATCACAGAGGCATTGCCACCATTTCTGATCAGCCCAGCCTTGGAGCCACCTGGCATTGGCTCTGCTGGACATGGGGGAAGCTTCTGGCAGCTTCTCACAGAAGCCACCCCTGTAGCACCCCTGCTACCAAAACCTGGCTACACAAACCCAAAACAAAAGGTAAGAAACAGGTGTGGAGGGATGCACTGCACGGGAACACAACAATTTACAATGGAGTCTTTTTTCATTGCTGTGACAGACCAAAAGACCTGAACAGGCTCTGCCTGTGTCCTGGGGCCTTGTTTCAAGGGAAAGGAGACAAAGTATGTAGTTCAGGAATGAGGACAACATATTCTAGCATGTTGCCTGCATTGGTCAGTTGGAAGATCAGGACTGTAAGATGCCCTTTGGATACATAAATGCATCTCTTCAGAGCAGGAGAAGGTTTCTGGGAGGTAATGTTAAGCAATTATCCTAATTTTCATCATTCATGTGGTAGCTTTACTCAAACCTCCTAGCTCAGGATGCTGATTTTTTTGTTTGTTTGTTGTTTTTCTGTTTGTTTGTTTGGGTTTTTTTAAGATTTTTTTTGAGAAAATTTACAAATGTCCAGATATTTAGATATGCTCTATAGGGTATCAGGACAATTGTGCTTAATGCTTTATTGCAAGATATATAATATTAGGTATTGTTACTTTTAAATATTTCACTGGATATGACCATAAATACACAACAAACAATGACTCCTTTAATGTGTTTCTTGGGAAAAAAAAATCAGCATAGGTTTTGAGACTTAAAGGCAGGACTAGGAATAGAGAATGGAAAAATCCCTCAGTTTAGTTGGTGTGCTTTGTTTATAATGAGACACAGCTGACACATCAGACTGGATATGCATGTTAGAGCAACTGTGCATCTTGAGTAGAGAAACCTGGTAGCAGACTATAATTCTTATTGCTACGTGCACTAAGAGAAGCTACTACTTCTGGTTACGTTTTTGTTTTTAGATAGTTGACTTAGAACATCCTCTAGCACTACATTTTCTGAAACTCAGGGATATTTGTGCTAGTTGATTGGTTTTGTTCATATCGGTTAGAGCATAGGTATTTATTTTGTATATAATTTATATATAACAGTAGCTGATGAATTTACAGATGAAATGTTCTAATTCCATCATGGTAAACAATGTAAATTACTTTAAAATTATTGTTTGGTTATGTCATACTTGTGTTCCAAATTACAGATTATATTTCACATTATTTTTTCCCAAAGAGATTTCAGTAACTGGGTGAAGCCAGGTAGGCTTACACTATAGCAAGGAAAAAGAAATTAAGGGAAAAAATAAAGAATCATAGCCAAGCCAAAGAAAACTAGTTTTATATTGCTAAAGAGTCAGTAGTTGTTTAAGTAAATATTCTTCTCACAGCTTAGACGCTTCTTTTCTTGTTGCAATAATGCAATGTGCTAATCCTAAACAGATGAGCCCACGTTTCCTGTTTGTAACTATGGTATTAAATGCAGAACAGAGAGAGTTGTAGTATGGGATGATATAATTCAGGTGATTATTAACTAGTGAATTTTATTAAAATATCTTTATACACTTAATTTAATAGACTTGATTTTACATATTAAAATGAATTTGTGCATGAAAAATAAGAGAGTTTCATCTATGCAGATGTTAGAATACTGATTTTTTATTTTTTTTTTTCACCTAGTAGAAAACTGATATGGCAGCTGAATGGGGTCCCAACAAAGCTGCTTGATGTTGATGACATGAGTCTACACTCCAAGTGGGCTGGGTCTATGCATTTTCTTCTTACAAACCACAGGAAAATAATCTAGTTTTTCATTCTGACAACTGTTTAGTTTACAGATACGCATAGTTCAATTTTCTATCCCCATTCTTCTCACATTTCTTCTTCCAGAGAAAAATATCATTCATGTTGACCTATTATATGTCAATAAAAACTCCTAGTAGGTTCTACAGCACACCTAGGCTGGCGGTCAGTTGAACAATATTCAAACTTGATATGCCATAACTGTCTTGGAAAAAGAAGATACTTCAATTCTGTCACTTAAAAGCAAGACCTTTTCTTGCTGGTGGGTACTTTTCTTTGTTGTTGCTTCTTTAAAGCAAAACAAAACCTTTCACCCATCTGATGCAAGTCAAGCAAGTCAAATAGAAAAAGCTCAAGGGTTATAGAGGGGCAAGGCTGTAGTCATGACCTGACAGGCTGGAGATCAGTATTTATAGCAAGAAAGATTGGGAAAATCCTGTGACAGCTACCTTGGACACATCAACCTGAGGAATGCTAGACATTTCTTAGGAATCATTTTCTTCTTATTTTTCTCTACTTTTGTGGACCTAAGCCAGTTTCTAATTAAGATTTTTAGTTGTGTATCTCTATCCAATAATTTATAAGTTCCTTCTTGACAATGACAATGTGTGTTATTTATCTAACTGTACATCACTGCTAGAACGCTTCCATCAATGCTGCCTCCGTACAATCCTTAACATCCACTGGACAGATTATGTGACCAATACATCTGTTCTGGAACAAGCAGCAGTCACAAGCACTGAGGCCATGTTACTGAGAACACAGCTGCGTTGGGCAGGGCACGTCTCCAGGGTGAAGGACCACCGCCTCCCTAAGATCCTGCTTTATGGTGAACTCGCCACCGGCTGCCGCAAGAGAGGAGCCCCAAAGAAAAGATACAAGGACTCCCTGAAACAACATCTCAGCCTTGGCCATATTGATCACCATAACTGGTCTACTCTGGCCTCCAATCGGGAAGCCTGGAGAGACACCATCTACAACACTGCTGATGCTTTTGAGAAAGCACGCAGGATCACCCTTGAGGAGAAAAGACAACACAGAAAGAATCGTGCCTTGCAGAATATACCATCTAAGGAGTCTTTCTGCTGTGCCTTCTGCAACCGGACTTGCCTATCTCGTATTGGCCTTTTTAGCCACCAACGCGCTTGCAACAAATGTGGGTAGAGCCCTTCCCAAATCTTCGTTCGCGAAGCCTAGCCATGATGATGATGACATCACTGCACATATCGCAGATGACATGAATTTTTAAGATAACTTTAAGAAGAATTAAAAAGTAATTTTTTGTTATGTTCACTTGTCTAAAAGTACATATAAAGTAAACACAGTGTTTTCAGACATACTATATAATTTGTTATGCATTCATTCTCTTTCAATATTCCAGTACATGCTATTACTTACTTATTTAACAGCACTTTTCCATTATACCTTTATAAACTAGTTCTGAAGTGCCAAAGATAGTTAATAGTCATTATTTTAAACTTTGATGATGTTTTTACTATTCCTCTTTGTTTTACTTTATTATCTTCTTGATGCCATGAAACAGCCATGGCATGCGCATTTACGAAAAAACTGGCGAGGGAAGCAGTGCTCTCATTCAGGCCAGGATGCAGATTTAGACTCACACATGCTAGCTGGAAGTTTGTAAATATTTCTTACTGTTTCTTGGCTTAACTGGTGGGAAATCTCTGGAGATTAGTGTTTCTTATGAGGTGACTGCCAGTTTGGTTTGAAATCCTGTTAGCGTGATTCTTCTCACATGATTACTGTCACATTCAAAGTAGAGAAGGGAAGCACAGATCCTTTCCAGTCATAGCCATGGAGATACATCAATTCAAAAACCCCTTGCTGACATTTGGAACACTTGTGTAGGAGGTTCCATTTGTCCTATCTCTAATTTGGGCTAAATGAAATCAATTAGAAATTTTCTTGATTTCTAGAAACAGGCAAATTGATATACCACACTTTTTTTCCCCCCATCCCTACCTTGTTACATGTGGAAAAAAGAAAAGAAGCATGTCTCTTACTGTAGTAATTCTAGATGCTGAGTGGTAAAGGTAATATCTCATTTGTTACCATTTGGGAAAATGTTCTTAAAATTAAACATCACTCTTCTTTCTGAGTAAATGGTGGCTGCCTAAGGGCAAAATATGATTGCCATATTGGAGACTGCACAACTGGGAACAGAATGGGCAGCAAGATTAATGACATTTAGAGCTTGTTTGTACTACCTAACTACTCCAACTCACATTCCATAATAAAAGAGAGGAGTTGAAAGACTAAAGCTAGTTACTTCTGCCTGAATTGTCCCGAGATTGGTATAGCACTTCAGTTGAGAACAAAACCAAATGTTACTAAACAAAATCAAAGGCTTTGAGAAAGTCTATTTTCCATTCAATATACATTATACGAAGGTTATATTTTTCCCTCCTTTGTCTTATAAATTTTCACTTCCTTTTTACTGCAAGTAAATTAGAGAGATGATTACTCTTTCATAGCCCATGTCAGCATAACAACTGTTGCAGTTTTATAGGTTCATGTCCCTGAGGAGCCTTGGAGTTGAGCATTTATATTTTTAACAGTGGTGTTTGGTTAGCATGAGACAACACACTATCACTAGGATCACACAGACTTTTCCTTAAGGAAATATTATAAAAGTCTTGGCCGATGTACTCATAGTTCCTTTACTATTGTGTACTTATTTTTTAATGAGATGATTATAGTTTGGACCTGAACTGAGTGGTTTAAAATTATTTAAATCTTTTTCTTCTGTTTGCATATAATATTTGTTTATTATATATTTCAGCACCTGAGTATACACAAATCCTTTTAAAACAAAGAACACCTGATTCCTTATCAGCACTTATGAGGTATTTTAAACCCACATTTTGAAAAATCTCCATATTTTTTACTTTAAGAAGTTGTTGTGTTAAGAGCAAGTGTAAGGGAGGCTTGACTCTTCATTAAATATTTATGTGTGTCTGGCCAGTAGGTCATGTTCTATAACAACATTCATGAGTTGATTATTAAATTGAAATTCAGCAATCAAAGATTTCACACTAGACCCATTGGTATTCATAGCAGCAAATTCTAAATTCTTAATAAATGAAACATATTGTATAGGTTTATGACACTCTCCAGTAGACTGGGGGTGGGGGCAGTGCAGAAAGACAGGGAGAGGAGCTCAGAGAAGAGAGCCTTGGCCTTTGGCATATTTATGTTTCAAGTACAAACTGAAACACAAAATGAAGCAAACATTCTAGTCTCTGTGCAGATCCTTCATAGGGGGTAATTGCACCGTCAAAGCATATAAATCTTTGCATGAGAGTTATAGATATGAAAAATTCCCTACTGAAGCTAACACAATTTTTAATCTCTTTTTAGCAATGTATCTTTAGTTTAGAATTGAAAATGCACATCAACAGTTTTTCCCCAATGAATTCATATTATGATAAGTTTGAAATAATCACAGTGTCTATTCTTTTCATTAGAGACAATCCTGTGGCATCAGTTCTGAGCTAAAGGCATTTGACTTGAAATCTATAAAAGGTTCAGAAACAGTACATTTAATGCACACATTAGTTCTCAAAGCTGCAACATCAGTGAGTGGGAGCTTGCCTTCCAAGGACTTAATGTTCTTAATTCCCATCTGAGTGACTGTAAGTTGCAGAAACTAAGCACTCCAGAGTGGTTTCCTCTTCACCTTGCAATAACCAGTCCCCTAAAGAACCATTTCCATAGCACTGAGCTAAGGATGGCACTGGTAAAAATTCTTGCACATTCACTCTTTGAGTGCCATGGCAGACTGATTAGAAGAAGACTGCTTTAAAGTGAGCCATCAATCAGTGCGACTGTTTCTCAGTCTGACTCTCAGTTTATCAGTGAGCTAAGGAAGTATGTGGTGTAATGACAGATGTATTATTCTGAATATTTTTTTTTTTTGAGACAATCAGTTAATACATTTGACAGGCAAGGCCTTTTGGAAACTAGTGAACCAGGAGTTCTCAGAAGAGTATTGTTGAAACTTAGTGTCATGCATACATGTGCATATACATATAAGCAGAAATATCATCTTTTCCCTTCTAAAAATACTTGATCCATGGTGCAATTAGACAGGTTTATTCAAGGTCATATTTATCTAAAGAAAAAACAAGTTTTGAGTTTTCCTTGCCTATGACCCAGAGATCCTGACCTTGCTGGTGTATGAGTAGGAATATCATATCTGTTTTAACCATGCAGCGAGACAGCAGAATCTCATGTATATGTCTGGAAGCTGAATATGAGAGAAAAAACAGCTTGAGCTTAATAATCATATAGAGTTTGTTTGGGCAGTTAATCGAAGAAGATATGGAAATGCCCATGTAACCAGAAGCATGACACTTAAGGAAGCATAATTTTGAGGTTGATAAGTAAAAAATTTTTAAACGGTATAATTGTTTATGTTATAAATTTGTTTTTATTTGTATTCAGACACTTTGACAAAGTGGAGAATGTTTGTGTAAAATAAGTCCCTAAATTATTAAAGTTGTTATGAATCTTTCCTAATACATTTATCCCCGAAGTAAAAAATTAAACATTTATTTCAGTAAAACATAGCTGGAAAGAAATAAAACAATTCCTTCTCAGAATAAAAATTCCATTCTTTGAATTCCTGTAGTCATTAGTATTGTTTAAACAGCTGACCAAGCACAAAGACAGACTGGATTAAAATGCACACACATAACCAGGAATGTATGCTGAATGGTTTAGAATACTAAATTCAGGCATAATAATGAGTTACATTGAGTTCCTAATAGCCCAACACTGCAATTCTTGAAACAGGTTTTAACAATAGGTAGGGATAAGAGAGTTGAATGCTCCAGTGAGCCATGTAGATGTGTATGTTACCTGCATCTTCATTCTTTTGACAAATGACTTTCCAAGAGAGTCCTACCAAAAAATCTTACATGGTTTGTTAATTATGAGAAAAAACCTAAAAAATTTTCCTCTCTCTCAATACCTGAATGCATTTTTAAACTGTTATTCAGTGGTGGTGAGGCAATGTTCCCTTAGGGAATAAAAACTTATTTTCACAGCTTTACTTCTTAAATTTATATACATAGTAAAAAGACAATAATATCCCCAGAAACTTTAAATAAACAAATTATTTCTTTTTCTGCTTTCCTCTGTTTCTTTTTTCTCTACTTGATTACTTGCATGTTATTTCACATAGAATGGCATGATAATTCCTGGAATGGAAGTGATGTTAGAAGGTTACTTTAGTTCAACGTCTTGCTCAAAACAGGGCAAATTATGAGATCAATCCAGATTACTCAGGATTTTATCCATCTGGGTCTTGAGAACACCCAAGGGTGAAGATGATACCAACTCTCTGGGCAACCTTCTCCCTGATGGACTGTTTTCATGTGTAAAAAGCTTTCACTGATATCCAGTCAGAACTTCTTGTTATTGTCCTCCTGTCAGACACCATTGTGAAGGTTCTGCCGAGATTTTTGCAAACTCCTCAAAGGTATTGAAAGCCCCATTAGACCCCTCCATTAAGGTTTCCAAGACAATAGAGCGCAGGGAAATGTGAACTTCGCTGTCTATTGATTTTGGGCCCAGTCCATGATTAAAACAACACAGCTAGATAAAATTCATGGAAAGAAAACAGTCCTTACCCATGTTATTAATGATTTAATTAATTGCTCCCATGCTGGGAGGCAACATTTTGAACACACCTCACTTTGGCTAGGATTATTTAAGAGGGACTGTTACAGTCACTTAGGAGTATTGGAGAGCATAGGAATAAAAGACAAAAAAAGGACTTTTTTTGTTTGGGGTAGTCCAATGGGACACAACTGAGAGTGATGTGATACACTTTGAAAAGAAAAATACCCTGAACATCTTTTTTACCGTGGAGGCTTACTCAAGTGCTGAAAAATTGATCTGGAGGCTTCTGAAGTCTTGTGTAGACTAGATATACAGACAATCTTGATGACAATCTCTTTTTTTATTTGCCTCTGGCAGCCAAGCCTTATCACTTGGGTAAGTTAGCATCATGCTTAATCGAATTTATTCTTTCAGTATGCAGAGCAGATAAAGTATGTTTTAAAAGCTAATGGACAAAAGAAATATTATTACTTGAGAAAAAGCTATTTTAAAAAAAAAAAACTAAATGAAAAAAAACATTGCTTTTGAAGTGCAACAATATATTTACCTACAAGCTTACTGTTTGCAAGTTGAGTCTTTTTCTTTTGATTCCTGGGTGCATTGCCAATACAGGTGAACATGTGTATTTTATTTACTGTCGTATATTTTTGTTCACTGGTGCCTGACTGAATCTTATTAAGTTGGTATGAATTCTGTTGACCTGAACAGCTTCAAGACCAAGAGCTAGAAAAGCTAGGAAACAGATAATCGATATTGTAGGATTTCTTTACTAAATAGGAACTAAAATATATAGTAAAATACTGTCATGGTTTCAGCCCTTGTGCTTTCTGCACAGTATTATCAACCTATAAATTTTGCTACTAATTAGGAAGAGTTTGCACAGACAAAACAGATCACCTTGAAATGGGGTAATACTAAGATTTATTGCTACACTACAGAAACTAAGGGGCATACTTACATATATACATGTATACATACAACTCTAACTAGTTTTCTTATAATAGCACACTTATATATGTACAAATGCCCCCCTCTTCTCTCCTCTTCCTCAAAAACAGTCCAGAGGAAGAAAGAGAAGGGAGGAATAAAAAGTCTTAAGGTAACAGTTCCAAACTCCTGCAGCTTGAAGATACTTCTCTCTTTCTCTCCATCAGAATGCAGGACAGTGTACTCCCACCTTTAGCTGCGTGCTTACAGCCGCTCGTCTACGGTTGCTGGGGTTTTATCATGTCGTCACTACAGAATCCAAGGCTCTGTGGAGGTTTCTTCTATGAGGAGGTTCAGGGGGGTTTTCTTCAGATTCACCAC